>CM056059.1:148430269-148615269 GCA_029574335.1 Rana kukunoris | reverse complement strand
TCACTCTGCCACCTTGGGGTTGATCCTGGTATGACTCCCCCCGTGTTACTATACATGTAATATTACTGTCACTCTGCCCCCTTGTGGTTGGATCTGGTATGACTCCTCCTGTGTTACTATACATATAATATTACCGTCGGGGAGCTGTGGTGGCTCAACGTGATTGGCACTGCGCTGACAAGCCGTCCAACTCTGCAGCCAAGGGTTCGGATCCCGGTCTCGGCTACATGTGAATTGAGTTTGGTGGTCTCAGCCCGGCTCCCGGTGGGTGTGCTATGCAAGGTACGCCTGTGCTTAGTACGCCCCCCCCCCCCCCCACAAAAACCACCACACTTGCACGCACCCAAAATTGGTTTAACACACATGCACTTTGGCCATGCAGTCTCCTAAAATAAAGAGAGGCAAAGGACCTACGGGGCTGGCTGGGTGGGCTAGGCCCCCTCACTCCCTCATAGGGGGAGTCCCTCTGCCCCATTGGGGTCCCGTTGGGCCCCAGTTGGGCTCCCAAGAGGAGCAGGTAGGGCGGGGTGAGTGGGAGGCCCCCCCTCACACCCGCCATTGCCACCAGGGGCATGGAGAAGGATGGCGATTGCCTCCGGGGGGAGGGTCTGCCTACTCCCAACTCCTGCAGTCTGGCTCCTCTCTCTCGAGTTCACGCACAAAAATACACATAAAAAAAATATATATATATATTACCGTCACTCTGCCCCCTTGTGGTTGGATCTAGTATGACTCCTCCTGTGTTACTATACATGTAATATTACTGTCACTCTGCCTCCTTGTGGTCGGACCTGGTATAACTCCCCCTGTGTTACTATACATTTAATAATACTTCCACTCTGCCCCCTTGTGGTTGATCCTGGTATGACTCCTCCTGTTTTTCTATACATATAATATTAGCGTCGCAAATATATATATAAAAAAAAAATAGCGAAATTTCGCAATTTTTTTTTTATATATATAAAAAAAAATATATATAAAAAAATATATATAAAAAAAAAATAGCGAAATTTCGAAATTTTTTTTTTTATAAAATATCACGAATATTCGATATTAACGAATATTCGCGAATATTCTTCGAAATATTCGCGAAATATCGCGAAATCGAATATGGCGTATTCCGCTCATCACTAGTCTTCAATGCTTTATTCCAAGGCCCAACATGGCCTTCATCAACATAGTATAGGATAGGAGCAGGTTGATGAGCAGTGAAAGAGAGATAAAGTATCAGGCCTTGGATATTGAATTGTGAGAGAACAATCTTCCTCTCCGTAGTAATGAACTCAGTTCATCGCCACCCTAATTGGAGTGGGTAAAGTGCCCCCGGACAGGTCTCTGCCACAGGCCTGGCAGCCGGAACATCACTTGCAAATGCTGGGAGGACCATGCCTCTGCCACAGGCCTGGCTCGGGCCTCTGCCACAGGCCTAGTACTTGAATGAGTGTGAAATGGACATGAGCGAGTCCTCCCAATAGATTTAGTTAGAATCACTGGATCCCAGATGGTTCGTTCAAGCCCTATTGGATCACCTGCCTCCGGGTTCTCCTCAAGCCGGTCCCCCACCGCACAGTCTCCAGCTTAGGATCCTTTTAGGAAAAGTTCAAGACCCCATAGTTTCTGGGATCCCTCTCCCGATTAGAGTGAAGTTCCCCATGGTGCGCAACTTTGGCAAGGTAGGTCACGTCTGTGGGGTCCATGGATGCGCACACCCAGAAGGTGGATGCCGCACCTGGAACTGGGACCCCGCAGGAAACAAGAACGGCCCCAGGCCAAGCGGCTGCCCCAGATATAGCCGTCCCCCAGCATGCCCTGGTGGGGGAACCAACCCCCCTGATTGGCTGCTGAGAAAAACAAGTCCGCCAGAACCACTCTAGCACCGACTACCACCCAGGGGTGTACACACACCCCTGGAGCGCAGACCGGCCCACAGGACAGTTCCGGAATTGGCAGCAGCCCAATTTGACAAATTGCGAATGGGAGACATGTAACTCTCCCATTCCCCACTAACTTTATCATAACGCCCCCACAAAAATCAAGGGGGCGCTACATGTCCCCCCCACTTGAATGGACAGTGTCCCCAGTGTCCCAAAGCATTCAAATTCAAATGCTGGCCTGATACTTTAAAGGTATAGGAAGAGAGGAAAAAAAAAGAAAGGAGGAAAGAAGAGGAAAATACTTATAAACTTTTGTATTACAGCAATATATCTATATATGACACACAAACATACACAACCCTGCTACCTAACTGCCCATTCTCCGCAGTGTTGACAACAGGTGGGTCAAAAAAAATAATCTATCTAGGAGGAAAAAAAAAAATGTTTGAAGAGTGTACAATATATATACATCACCTCCAAGGTTTGGATTCAGGCTGTACACTTAAACGTGAACACAAAGCCTTCATCCTCCCTAAGAGTTCTGAAATACAAGTGCTGAAAAGAAACACTCTATGCAAGAAATATTACAGCATATCTACAGATACTGATATCTTACAAAGCAACGGTGCAGAGCACTGCCCCTAGCAGTCAGTGCGCTGGTACTGCAGCAGTCCAAAAACTTTGAGATGAAGAAAACAGTGAGGAAATGTAGTTCTTTCCCTTGCGGAGTCTTTTCGATATTGAAAGAAAAATTGGCAAAGTCCCACTTATTCTAACTGACTGAACCCAAACCTCTCCCAAGAGTTCTTCACACAAATGTCCGTGTGGGTCTGGAAGAGCAAGGGGGAAGGGGAAACTTGGAGAAACGAGTGGGCATACTTGTCCGTAACATCCCTTAGCGTGGGTGTGCAGGTCACACACTATCCAACCCGCTCAATCACACAAAAGTCAGGAGAAGGAAAAAGGAGAAAAAAAACAATCCGGCAATCCAAGCCTCAGGTGCCCACACAGGACGGGCACAAACATGCTGAAGGAGCAGTGAGTCGAAAGAATCACATGACACTCACCGCTCTTCAAGGTGGACAAGCAGCGCTGGGTCCGCAATATGCACTCCGGGCAGGGGGCCTCTTCTTCTTTTTCCGGGCTCCATGGGTCCGAAATACCCCCGAAGCCCTGCTGCTCTGGAAACCACGGCTCAAAAAGGTGGTCGGGCAAGTCATCGCCATCTGTTCGTGACTCGCTGGACCAAAATTCCAGATCAGAACAATCCTCCGCTCCAGCGGGGAGGTAGTTAAGGGTCCTGGCCGAGGTAGCGGCCCGAACAGACCGACAGGACGCCCCCCATCTACCCCAATCAACTGGTCGGGGGGGTCCCTCCTTGGCGACAATACACCGGACAGGGGCCTCTACAACTGAAACAGGCCCCCGAGTGGTCTCGATCCGCGTATGGGCCTCGCGGCCTACACAGCTATCATACTCCCCCCTGTCCTGCTGGCCTACCTTCATCAAGCGGGAGGGCGAGATGGCCATCGGCGGAGCTTCGGTGAACAGGACAGGGGAAGCGACATCCACATCCGAGGCCCTGAATTCTCCCATCCCATCAGAGGGGAGAGGTTCCAAACACTCAATCTCCTCCTCTGCGGTGACTTTTCCGGAGGACCCGTCCACCCGGTACTCCCATGGAGGGCTATCAGATGGCGTAGCACTGAATAAGTAAGCCCAGCATTTCTGGCATCGGGCAAAGGGCAGGATGCAGACAGTCAGTTCTTGGCATCTGGGGAAAGTCAGACCCAACATCTCCGTCCCACCGGAGAACAGCAGAACGAATTGTCCTCCAGTGGACAATCGAACGCCCGTGTCCGTCACGGGCACTCCAGGTGCGAGGGGTACAGAGAACAGCCCCGCGGTGTGGTCATGGGGCGCCTCAACCCAGCACGTGCAGCGATTCTCATAGTTGACACAGACATCTTCTCAATAGGTCTGTCTCTCGCAAATGAAATGGTGGTTCTCCTGAATTGGCGCGCTCCTCCCACTCGAAGAACTTGTCCGGACACGTTGCAGGTGTATGCCAGGCCGCACGTACACCCAGGCTTAGCGATGCGAGGTTAACTCCCTCATAGCCGGACAGTTCAAATACACGACACCGAACACTCTTTGCTCCTTAATCAATGGTTACTCACAATTTTCCTTTGTCAATGGTAACAGCCAACATCCCTGACGAGCCCCCACATGTAGAGCTATTCCATTCAGGAGCCGCTGAGTATAGATGGGATCGGCATGGTGTGTTACCTGGCAGGTGTCTAGGGGTGATACTTGTGAGTTGAGGAGAGGAGAGCGAATGTCCAGTCTTTAGTTGGGTTTTCTTCAATGCTTTATTCAAAGGCCCAACATGGCCTTCATCAACATAGTATAGGACAGGAGCAGGTTGATGAGCAGAGAAAGAGATAAAGTATCAGGCCTTGGATATTGAATCGTGAGAGAACAATCTTCCTCTCCGTAGTAATGAACTCAGTTCGTCGCCACCCCAATTGGAGTGGGTAAAGTGCCCCCGGACAGGTCTCTGCCACAGGCCTGGCAGCCGGAACGTCACTTGCAAATGTTGGGAGGACCAGGTCTCTGCCACAGGCCTGGCTCGGGCCTCTGCCACAGACCTAGTACTTCAATGAGCGTGAAATGGACATGAGCGAGTCCTCCCAATAGATTTAGTTAGAGTCACTGGATCCCCGATGGTTCGTTCAAGTCCTATTGGATCACCTGCCTCTGGGTTCTCCTCAAGCTGATCCCCCATCGCACAGTCTCCAGATTAGGATCCTTTTAGGAAAAATTTGGGACCCCACAGCTTCTGGGATCCCTCTCCCCATTACAGTGAAGTTCCGCATGGTGCGCAACTTCGGCCAGGTAGGCCACGGCTGCGGGGTCCATTGATGCGCACACCCCGCAGGAAACAAGAACAGCCTCTGGCCAAGGTGGCTGCCCCAGATATAGCCTCCCCCAGCATGTCCGGGCGGGGGAACCTACCCCCCTGATTGGCTGCTGAGGAAAACAAGTCTGCCAGAACCCCTCTAGCGCCAACTACCGCCCAGGGGTGTACACACACCCCTGGAGCACAGACCGGCCCACAGGACAGTTCCGGAATTGGCATCAGCCCAATTTGACAAATTGCTAATGGGAGCCATGTACCTCTCCCATTCCCCTTTAACTTTAGCATAACGTCCCCACAAAAAGCAAGGGGGCGCTACATATAATATTACTGTCACTCTGCCACCTTGTGGTTGATCCTGGTATGACTCCTCCTGTTTTTCTATAGAGTGTTGCTTTCTCTGCTGCCTCCTTGTGGTTGATCCTGGTATGACACTCCCCTGTGTTTCTATACATATAATATTACCGTCACTCTGCCCCTTTGTGGTTTGATCTGGTATGACTCCCTCTGTGTTACTATACGTATAATAATATTACTGTCACTCTCCCTACTTGTGGTTTGATCTAGTATGACTCCCCCTGTGTTACTATACATATAATATTGAAAGAAAAATAAGTGCAGCGCTAGTGGGCATGGGATTGCATGAAGCAATGTAGACCAATCCCATTTACATGGGTAACATTATAATGATGTAGTCCAAAAACAAGAAAATATATAAAGGGTGGTGAAACCCTATATGCAAACAGGTGAAGTGTAAATAACAAAACAAGTCCTTCAAATCAAAGCAGGCGAGTCTTCATATGGAGCACTCTTGTCCACTGCTCCTGTGTTAATGGAGAGACTGATGGTGTCCGTGGTCAGCACGGATGGGCATACAGGTAAACCAAACAGATATATGAAAAAAGATGGGTACTCTTACCACAAATGTTGGACACATATGCCAAGAGCAATGTGTCAGATGCGCGTGTAAGAGCTCCTCAGATGGACGGCTCTATAGGGAGTGATGATTCAAAAGGTTGTGGATCTTTCCCAGGAATCATAGGGTCCAAGATGGAGAGTAGTTCCAAGATTTCAGATGGAGTAACACTTGTATGTATCCAAAAAAAGAGAAAAACTCCACATGGTGTAGTTTGTTTTAAGAAAGGTAAGCCTTTATTAGGCTGATAAATGGTAAAACAATAAAAGCAGAAATAAAAATGTAGATGCCAGTACTCTGGAGAAGATCTGGCACACGTGATCACATGTGTATAAAAGCGCGTGGTAGTTGGGTATGAGGAAGCTATGTACCCGACATGTTTCGAGCTAATGCTCATCGACAGGGGCATGGCTCCTTCACCCACTCCACGCCATATATATAATGAAAGGGACAGTTCACTGTGTCCAAAAGCAGCTGCAATCAATTCATTAGAATTAACCATACTGATTAACTACGCCCACTGGTGTCTGCAGACAACAGCTATAGTTAAGGCTTGTCCAGCCGTATGATGATCCCATTGTGTGCATTCATTGGTCAAAATGAGTGGGAGTGACCTGACTAGTAAGGATCATGGGAAGTGGCCATTGCGTCAGGCAAAACATCAGCCTATGGGAGATCTACTACGAGTGTGTGTTAATGCGTCTCTACGTGGGGATGCGAAGCGGTGCGTCATCAGCCTGAGTAGCCTGTGGAAACTAGACAGGGAGGCGTGAACGAGGAGACGTACATCCGCGCGACTCCACGACGCGATGAATAAACAACACAGCAACACGACGCAATACGTCACCATCACGTCCCCGCGTAGGGGCGCGACGCGGTGCGTCATCAAACGGTACGACCTATAGGAAATAGGAAGAGGGATGTAAACAGTGGTTGACGTGCGTGGAGAGGCGTGCGTCAGCGTGGCAACCCGACGCGATGACGGAACAAAGCGACGAGTTGTTCCATTCGCTCAAATTATGACTCTATATTAGAAAGGCAATTTGAGCGAGCAAGTAAACAGGGGGACCCGCGTTCAATATACCTCAATGACCCAAAAAGTCATGAGAGAAAAAAATGGATGTTTAATCATGTGCTTCAAAGAAGGTGGACGTATGTGATCCGGTGACATTACTAGGGGAATGAGCATGTGTATTCGGATCCTGTTAATAGAATGTGTGTATATAAAAATGACATGTTATACTGCATCTATGGGTAATTAACCCATGATTAGGGCAATATTATTAGGTCAAGCTGTAAATCATGTTTAATGAGCAAAAAGAATAAAGAATTGGTGTGTGGCAGAAATACTCCACATGTTAGGCCCATTGATAATAGGAGGGTCGAATCATTCCCATCAATAACTCAGAATTTATCAATTGCAGTGCGTGACACAGTCAATTGTCAATATCAGGTCTTAACACGTATTTAGGAGATACATAAAACAAGTACATAGATATACATGAATTATACATATAATCTCAACTCCACAAACTTATGTACAAAAACACGGTGGAAAAAATATTAATCAAGTCCACTGAGATCAGGTAATATTAAGATCTGTTAATAAAAGCGTTAATGTCCCACTCTATATTTAACCCATAAGGTGAGAAGCAGCGAAGCTGGTATATCCAGAACATTTCTAGTTGGGATACTCCTCTAACCCTTGATTCACCTCTCCAGTGAGGGGTGAATTTATCTATGACCTGAAAGCTGGTTCCTGTAGGGTTTTTATTATGGCATTCCAAGTAGTGTTTAGGCACACTGTGATTAGTTTTGCCTTTCCTGATACGAGTGATATGTTTATTCACTCTAATTGCAAAGGTACGTATGGTCCTGCCTACATACTGTTTCTTACATGGACATGTAAGAAGATAGACTATGTATTTAGTGTGGCAGGTGACAAAAGATTTGATCTGGTAGGTGGTGGCCGTTACAGTTGAGGTGAAGTTATATATCTTTCTATTTGTTAAGGTGTTAAGCAAACAGACATTGCATGTTCTACAGGCATGGAAGCCTTTCACTTCCGGAAAAAACGAGGGTTTAGTCGGAGGGTCTGACACATTAGGGGCTAACTGGTTTCTCAAAGACTTTGCCCCTCTGAATATTACACTCGATTTATCAGGCAATGCCGGGCCCAAAAGGGGGTCACATTGGAGCACATTCCAGTGACGATTTAAAATCCCTTTTAGCTGTTTGTGTTGTACAGAGTATTGAGTAATAAAGGCCCATTTGAACTTATTATCAGGCGTTCGTTTCGGCTTTTCCTTAATGATAGATGCCCTATCAAGGTTGGAGACCCATTCTATATCACTGTCAATGGCTGTGGGTAGATATCCTTTCTCAAGGAATCTAAGCCTGAGTGTTTGTGCTTGTGTATGGAAATCAGCTATGTCTGTGCAATTCCTCCTGATCCGAAGTAGCTGGCTATAGGGGACAGATCTAAGCCAAGAGCTGTGATGGCAACTGTCGGTGGAGATGTAGCCATTCCTGTCTGTTGGTTTAAAGAATGTTTTCGTCACAAACTGATTGTCTTTTACTGAAATCTCCAAATCAAGAAAGTGAATGCTGTGAGTACTTAAATCGTAGGTTAAAATAATACCCATCTCATTGTCATTGAGAGTCACCATGAAGTCATGGAGAGATTCCTCATCTCCCTGCCATAGGAGGAGGATGTCGTCTATATATCTTGCCCACAGCATCACCTCTGGTCGCTGTAGGGCATAGACGACATCCTCCTCCCACTGAGCCATATAGAGATTCGCCAAACTAGGGGCAAACTTGGCCCCCATGGCGACACCTCTTGTTTGAAGGAAGAATTTTTCATTATACCAGAAGTAGTTACTCTGGGTCGCAAATCGCAACAAGTCCATAATAAACTGTTGTTGGATCTTAGGGATTAAATCACTAGTGGATAGATATCGTTCCACTGCTTGAAAACCCAAATTGTGCGGAATGCACGTGTATAACGATGTTACATCCGCAGTTACCAGAATACATCCACTTTGGTAGTCTATGGATTGTAGTCTGCGTAAGGTGTCACCCGTGTCCTTTAAAAAGGAGGGGACCCGTTGTACCAAAGGCTGGAGATAGAAATCAATGTATCTACCAATTCTGGATGTGACAGAGTTGATTCCACTTACAATTGGGCGGCCAGGAGGGTTTGTGATGTTCTTATGAATTTTCGGAAGATAGTACATGACAGGTATGCGAGGTACAACGGGTACCAAGTATTCTTTTTCTTTTTTATCTATAATCCCATCCGAGAAACCTTTATTTATTAGGCCCAACAGTGCCTTGTGTAATTTTTTGGTGGGATCTTGGGACAGCTGAGAATAAGTACTGGTGTCATCCAAGATACGGCACATTTCTGCATGGTAATCACTCTTATCAAGAATGACCAGACCTCCCCCCTTATCTGCAGGGCGTATAATCAAATCCTTGCGTTCACACAGGGATTTGAGTCCAAGTTTGATGTCAGGATGATCGTATGTGCGTTTTTTGGGCAGGGTTTCTAGATCTTTGAGAACTAGGTCTCTAAAGACCTTAATTGATGAAGAGGTAGTATTGGATGGGTTAAATAGGGAGGGATTAGACAGACCTGAATGAATGGGTGCTCCAGGTGGATTTACAATTTGTTTAGATTGGCTTGGGTTTGATAGGAAAAATCTTTGAATGTTTAACTTACGAACAAATTTTTGAACATCGACAAAGGTGTCGAACTTGTTCAACTGCTTAGAGGGGGCAAATTTTAGTCCCTTATCCAAGGTTCTAATTTCTGCCTCTGAAAATTCTCCTTTACTAAGGTTAAAAATGCCATTGGCATCTAAGGTTTGCTTCTTTTTCCTGGTGCGCCTCCCCCCTCTAGTGCCTCGTTTCCGTCTGCACCATGTGGAGTTTTTCTCTTTTTTTGGATACATACAAGTGTTACTCCATCTGAAATCTTGGAACTACTCTCCATCTTGGACCCTATGATTCCTGGGAAAGATCCACAACCTTTTGAATCATCACTCCCTATAGAGCCGTCCATCTGAGGAGCTCTTACACGCGCATCTGACACATTGCTCTTGGCATATGTGTCCAACATTTGTGGTAAGAGTACCCATCTTTTTTCATATATCTGTTTGGTTTACCTGTATGCCCATCCGTGCTGACCACGGGCACCATCAGTCTCTCCATTAACACAGGAGCAGTGGACAGGAGTGCTCCATATGAAGACTTGCCTGCTTTGATTTGAAGGACTTGTTTTGTTATTTACACTTCACCTGTTTGCATATAGGGTTTCACCACCCTTTATATATTTTCTTGTTTTTGGACTACATCATTATAATGTTACCCATGTAAATGGGATTGGTCTACATTGCTTCATGCAATCCCATGCCCACTAGCACTGCACTTATTTTTCTTTCATTGTGTACTCACAGGGTGTTTCACTGTTAGTGCTGGCTGCTTCTTTTTTTCTTCACATTTCAGCAGCGCAACTTTATTTTGTTTTGTTTGTTCTCATATAATATTACCGTCACTCTGCCTCCTTGTGGTTGGATCTGGTATGACTTCCCCTGTGTTACTATACATATAATATTACTGTCACTCTGCCCCCTTGTGGTTGGATCTGGTATGACTCCCCTGTGTTTCTATACATATAATATTACCATCACTCTGCCTCCTTGTGGTTAGATCTGGTATGACCTAATAAAGGGGGTCCAACCCGCTACTAGTAAGGTGTACCCAATAAAGGGGGTCCAACCCAATAAAAGCAAGACGGACCTAATAAAGGGGGTCCAAACTGCTACTAGCAAGGGGGTCCTAATAAAGGGGGTCCAACCCGCTACTAGCAAGGGGTCCTAATAAAGGGCGTCCAACTCACTACTGGCAAGGGGGACCTAATAAAGGGGTCAAACCAGCTACTAGCAAGGGGGTTCTAATAAAGGGGGGTCCAACCCGATACTAGCACGGTGTACCTAATAAAGGGGATCCAACCCACTACTAGCAAGGGGGACTTGATAAAGATGATCGGTGGGTGTAAAACCTCCAAGTAAATATATAATATGGTAACACATATATCTTTATATATTTCGGCGTTTATTGCTATACAATTGATAATGTTTTCATTTAAAGAATGATTTGTTATTTAATTGGTTATTTCATAGTGAGGCAGATATTGAGTTTTTGGAAGTGCTATGAGATGTTGGATGTCCCAGAATGCTGATCCAGATGGAATTTATAAATAAAACGTAGAAGTCGGATTATAAATATTGTATGTGGGAGCGTCCGGAGGGAGATATCAGGGGGAGGGCAGATCAAATTATATCCTCCAATCACAGCTGTGGTTGCCTGTCGGAAAACATTCTTATCTCTGTCCCATTAGAAGTCAGAAGACGGAGGGACCCCCAGCCTGGAACTCTTCTTCAATCCCATTCTCAGAATGTCGGACAGCGAGGGGCTGGCTCTGGGTAAGTCAGAGGATTTATTTATACCTCTATGGATGGTTCACGTTAACCCTCCCCCACTGTCCCTGTACTCAGGGCGTCTGTCAGCACCACACAGGCTGCCTGCTCAGAATACAGCAGACAGGAGCAGGGATCCTATCAGGGAATACACACAGGAAAGGGGTGCCCCCTGCAGCAGTTCCCTTATTACACGGGGATCCCATGAAGACTGTCAGGTCATGAAAGGTGGATGGGATAGATGTATGGGATGGATTTATGGGATGTATGTCTGTATGGGATGGATAGATGTGATAGATGGATGTATGTATGGGATGGATAGATGGGATGGATTGATGTATGGGATGGATGGATGGATGGGATGTATGTATGGGATGGATAGATGGGATGGATGGGATGGAGGTATATATGGGATGGATGGGATGTATGTATGTATGGGATGGATGTATGGATGTATGGGATGTATGTATGCATGGGATGGATGTATGGATGGATGGGATGTATGTCTGGATGGGATGTATGTATGTATGTATGTATGGGATGTATGGGATGGATGGATGGGATTTATCAAATATGTATGGGATAGGATGTATGTATGTATGGGATGGGATGGGGTGTATGGGATGGATGGAATGGATGTATGTATTGGATGGATGGGATGGGATATATGGGATGGATGTATAGGATGGATGGGATAGGATGTATGGTATATATGGGAATGGATGTATGGGGAGGATTGGTTTGGATGTATGGGATGGAATGGGATAGGATTAATGGATGGGATGGATGGATCAAATGGATGTATTGGATGGGATGGATGGATGGGATGGATGAGACGTAATGCTCATAATGTAATGCTCTCCTTGCCCGGCCCGGTCAATTTAGGTGGACAAGCCATGTCTTGGTAGGTTTGCAGTTGTGCCATACTCTTTCCATTTTCCAATGATGGATTGAAAAGAAGCTCCGTGAGTTCTTTAAAGCTTGGGAGATTTTTTTTATAACCTAATCCTGCTTTATACTTCTTCACAACTTTATCCCTGATCTGTCTGGTGTGTACCTTGGCTTTCATGATGCTGTTTGTTCACTAAGGTTATCTAACAAACCTCTGAGGGCTTCACAGAACAGCTGTATTTATACTGAGATTAAATGACACACAGGTGGACTCTATTTACTAATTAGGTGACTTCTGAAGGCCATTGGTTCCTTTTAGTTATCAGAGTAAAGGGGGCTGAATACAAATGCCCCCCCACC
This sequence comes from Rana kukunoris, assembly GCA_029574335.1. Taxonomy (NCBI): domain Eukaryota; kingdom Metazoa; phylum Chordata; class Amphibia; order Anura; family Ranidae; genus Rana; species Rana kukunoris. Next base: position 148,602,822 of record CM056059.1, on the reverse strand, counting down.
CCCCACACACACACACTTTTCACAGATTTATTTGTATCATTTTCCTTCTACTTCACAATTATGTGTCACTTTGTATTGGTCTATCACATAAAATCCCAATAAAATACATTTACATTTTTGGTAGTAAAATGAGAACATGCGGGAAATTTCAAGGGGTATGAATACTTTTTCAAGGCCCTGTAAATCTTCTACCAATTCCCCATTTCCAGCAGCCCCGTGTGTGTTTCCCAGAGTAGTCTTCCCTTCCATTTCCCGAACATCAGCAGATTATGGAAGCTTTAAATATCTGATGGATTAGGTGGATGTAACTCAACCTATGTGTTTATGTGACGCCTATGAGGAAGGGACGTAGAAAGGCTAAGCCGGGCTAATAGACAGACAGAAGGGAGGATATATAATGGCCGCTTTGATTAACCAGTTGCCGACCGGCAGTTATACCGCAGCCAGTTGGCTCGGCTACGCGAATGGACGTACTGGTACGTCGGTTCCTGCACTGGCTTTTGCAGGTGCGCGCACCCGCCACGTGCAATGGGGGCTCGTCCAAACGCAGGAAGGAGAGGCAGAACGAGGGAACTGCCTTCGTAAAACAAGGCGGATGCCCCGTTCTGACAGGGGAGGAGAGAGAAATCAGCTGTTTCTAGTGATCAGGAACAGCGATCTCTCTCTACTCCCAGTGAGCCCATCCCCCTGACAGTGAGAACCCTACTTACCTCCGTTCTCTTGATACGGACATACTGTAGGTCCTTCCTGCATCTTCAATAACTGACTGCCAGGTGGAAGGTGTGATGGACCTCCGTACTCAAGAAGAGTAGGTTGCTCCCAAGGCAGACATAAACACTAGAAGAATGGGATACAGGCACACCTCAAACAGTCAGGTAAAAAGTATACAACAATCTATAAGACCAAGCTCATACAATATTCTAGCAGTCAGAAACGTGGAATTATTTACCTTCATATATTCTTTTGGGATATTGTTCAGAGATATTATTAATGTCCCAAGTGATAGAGCCCCTTCATTCCTTAATCAAAAACCACATATATAAGACCCTGGATAACGGGGACCAAACAAGGCGGATCCCTGTTCTGACAGGGGAGGAGAGAGAGATCAGCTGTTTCTAGTGATCAGGAACAGCGATCTCTCTCTATTCCCAGTGAGCCCATCCCCCTGACAGTGAGAACTCTACCTACCTCCTTTCCCTGGATAAGGACATACTGTAGGTCCAAACTGCATCTTTAATAACTGACTGCCAGGTGGAAGGTGTGACGGACCTCCGTACTCAAGAAGAGTATGGCCCAGATTCACCAAGCACTTACGCCGACGAATAGCATGTTACGCTGACGTAAGTGCAAATGTGCACCGGCGTATGTGTGCGGGAGACCCACAAACCAACATGCGCCTAAAAACAGGCTACACCCTGCCGACGTAGCTTGAACACGCCGGCGTAGGGTGGGCACACATATGGGCTGGACGCATGTTGCTGCTCCCATTGATTAGCCATTCAAACATGCATATGAGGGAAATACGGCGATTCACGAACGTGCGTGTGCGCCCGACGCATGCTACGCGAGGTGCGCGTAAGTTGTAGGTCTGGCGTAAAGTTATTCCCCATAAATGAGGTGCAACCCGGCAACAGACATGCACAGGTCTGCACCAGGGAACACAAGCCGGCGTATTGTGCGTTGGACGTGTGTCTGGCTGGGCGAAGGTTATGTTCACGTCGTACGTGGTGATCCGGCGTAGCTTAGGCAGTTGTGCCAGCGTGGTTGTGAGCATGCGCAGGAGGGTGCTGTTCATGCGCCACGGCGATGTCACGGCGCATGCGCAGTTCGTGATACGTGATGTAAAACACTGCACCACGCTCGGTCCATCATTTGCATGGAGTCACGCCCACTTCCACCTACACCTACACCGGCGTGCGCCTTCGAAACCCACGCCACGCTGGCACAGCGTTGGGAGCAATGGCTTGCTGAATGCAATGCTTGCCTCTCCACGCTACGTTGGCGTGCCGTAAGGTGTGTTCGCTACGGCGGCGTAATGTGCGCCTGGCTCTCTGTGAATCTGGGCCTATGTCCGCCATATACGCTTCCCTTACCGGTAACAGCATGATCCAAGGTCCCTTAGCCCACCCAGTCATTTTCCTTGACATCAGTGCGGGTGGAGAACATAAGACTTTATTCAAACACAGGCACAAAGAGATCTACACTCAGATGACACCCCCCCCCCCTTCTTTACATAATGACATAGAGGGCCGGGGGAAATCACCTCCAAAATCCCTCTGTCCAGTCGCTTTTCACTCTGTGTGGAAGCAGTGGTCTCTCTGCAGAGGTCTGCAGACAGCAAGAATGTGACATAATGATTATCGGACTGGTCTGTATAGAATTCGGCACATCGATCACATCTCAATGTTTTTTTAGCAGTAAATTGATGAAAAGCTTAAACTGAATTGACAATAGATTAACACTTCAAAGGGCTTAGATGTGTCACTAACCCCTCCCCCGTGGTCTCTAATCTGTTATGAGCTGAGATGATCCCAACTTCATCAAGTGCAGGAATACGCAGCAAAGGGGGATGGGTGGTGGGCGACTTTAAGCTGCTCCATCGTGTTACTAAAACCACCAGTGATTTCTCACAAAGAGTGCCGATTGATCCCTAAACACATGGATCCCTATTGGGGAAAATAGAAAATGAGTAGTAGTAGTATTAGTAGTAGTACAATCAATCAATACTACATCACTTGTGCCTATAGCGAGCGATTTGTTCCGTCTCTCTAGTGATTGATTTTGTCTGGGAAATTCCCATCATTAAAAACGCGATGTGTAAACAATTTCTCTGACGCTAATCAGCGCACTTTTCCGTGCTTCCCAGGTAAAAAACAGACAAAGCCGCTGTTCTCACATTTGAAGCTCCACAGACCGTCCTGGGTGACAATCGGAGCGATTATAGGACTAAGAACAGGTGGGACAATAGAGGATTGGTTTGTTGGGAGAGAGGTGACTGCTGGATTGTTGAGAGAGAGGTGACTGCTGGATTGTTGAGAGAGAGGTGACTGCTGGATTGTTGGGAGAGAGGTGACTGCTGGATTGTTGGGAGAGAGGTGACTGCTGGATTGTTGGGAGAGAGGTGACTGCTGGATTGTTGAGAGAGAGGTGACTGCTGGATTGTTGGAAGAGAGGTGACTGCTGGATTGTTGGAAGAGAGGTGACTGCTGGATTGTTGGGAGAGAGGTGACTGCTGGATTGTTGAGAGAGAGGTGACTGCTGGATTGTTGGGAGAGAGGTGACTGCTGGATTGTTGGGAGAGAGGTGACTGCTGGATGTGTTGGAGAGACTGCTGGTTGTTGAGAGAGAGATTGACTGCTGGATTGTTGGAGAGAGGTGACTGCTGGATTGTTGGGAAGAGGTGACTGCTGGATTGTTGGGAGAGGTGACTTGTTGGGAGAGTTGGGAAGAGGTGTGATTGTTGGGAGAGGTGAAGAATGAATGAATGAATGAATGATGAATGATGAATAACAGCTATAGCGCGCGAACTGAATCGCCTCTGGGCGCTTGTTGTTCCTGTCTCCTTTGATATCAAAAGAGAAAAGTCTTGACCTTTTTCCTAAATGCTAGGTGGTTCTCCTCCAACCGAATGCTGGTTGGTAAAGCGTTCCATAGTCTGGGACCTTGGATCGCAAATCTTCTTTCTCCTTTGGACTTGAAGTTGGCTTTCGGAACCTGGAGCAGGTTCTGATTCGTGGATCGCAAAACGCGATTTGGATTATGCGCTTTTATTAATTCGCATAAGTAAAGGGGGGCATTCTCATGGACACATCTATGCGTAAGACAGAGGGCTTTAAAAGCGATTCTGTCTTTAACTGGCAGCCAATGAAGGGCTCTCAGTGAAGGTGAGATGGATTCCCAGGGTTTTTTCCCCACACAAGTCTGGCGGCCGTATTCTGAACGACTTGCAGACGAGCGATTTGGTATTTGGGTAGGCCGAGGTAAAGGGCATTTGCATAATCCAACCTGGAGTTTACAATAGCTCCCACCACGACCGCTAGATCTTCTTTAGGGATGAACGGAGTGAGTCTGCGTAGTAGGCGCAGTAGATGGTGAGATCCGCTGACCACTGACCCTATTTGTGCGTCCATTGTCATAAAGGAGTCAAAAATGACCCCTAGGCTTTTGACTTTGGCGCTAGGGGTGATGAGCTTGCCCAAAATAGGCGGGGGGGTCCACGCTGTTGAGGGTTGATTCCTTCGCTTGGCGTGAAACAGAAGAAGTTCTGTTTTCGCTCCATTGAGTTTAAGATAACTCTTTGTCATCCAGTCCTCTATCAAAGAGAGACATGTCTCTAGATTGAGGTGGTGATCCTGTCTATTGCAGATGCGGAAATACAGTTGCGTGTCATCTGCATAAGAGTGATAAAGCAGATTTTGGCTGCTAATAATCTCAAAAAGAGGACGAAGATAGATGTTAAACAGCACTGGTGACAGAGGCGATCCTTGAGGGACTCCGCATGTTACTGTGCGTTTTTCAGACGTAAAAGGTCCAAGCTTCACTGTTTGCGATCGGTTTTCCAAAAAAGAGGAGAACCAAGATAAATCGCCTTCTGCGACCCTGGCTACTTCAGAAAGCCGAGTCAGTAACAGATTGTGGTCTACAGTGTCAAAAGCTGCACTTAGGTCCAACAGAACCAGGAGACAAGATTCTCCTTCGTCTGCGGCCTTGAGAACATCGTCCCATACTTTCAGTAATGCTGTTTCCGTCCCATGTCCGGGACGGAAGCCTGATTGCAATGGGTCAAGTAGGTTGTAGGTATCTAGATGCTGTTGCAGCTGTTGTACCACTACTTTTTCCATTATCTTAGAGAATACGTTGAGGCTTGTTATGGGACGGCGGTGGAGTGGGTCCTTGGGGTCCAGGGAGGGTTTCTTCAGGATGGGTTGGATTACACCCTCTTTCAACTGTGAGGGCACTATGCCTTCCAAGAAAGACTGGTTGATAAGCTGCGTGATGGGAGGAGCCAGGATGTCGGCGCATTCCTTCAGCAGTTTTGTGGGGATAATGTCATTTGGCGCTGCGCCATTGCGCAGAGTACAAATGACATTCTTAGTGGACTCGATGGAGATGGGTTCCAGGGTGAACTTACCTGATATCGGAGAATTACTATGGGTGCTGTGTGAGAGGCTACAGGGGGGGCTGAGGGGAGGGGAGAGGGGTGACTGCTGGATTGTTGGGAGAGAGGTGACTGTTGGATTGTTGGGAGAGAGATGACTGCTGGATTGTTGGGAGAGAGGTGACTGCTGTTTTTTTGGGAGAGAGGTGACTGCTGGTTTGTTAGGAGAGAGGTGACTGCTGGTTTGTTGGGAGAAGGGTGACTGCTGTTTTTTTGGGAGAGAGGTGACTGCTGGTTTGGTGACTGCTGGTTTGTTAGGAGAGAGGTGACTGCTGGTTTGTTGGGAGAGAGATGACTGCTGAATTGTTGGGAGAGAGGTGACTGTTGGATTGTTGGGAGAGAGGTGACTGCTGGTTTGTTGGGAGAGAGGTGACTGCTGGATTGTTGGGAGAGAGGTGACTGCTGGATTGTTGAGAGAGAGGTGACTGCTGGATTGTTGGGAGAGAGGTGACTGCTGGATTGTTGAGAGAGAGGTGACTGCTGGATTGTTGGAAGAGAGGTGACTGCTGGATTGTTGAGAGAGAGGTGACTGCTGGATTGTTGGGAGAGAGGTGACTGCTGGATTGTTGGGAGAGAGGTGACTGCTGATTGTTGAGAGAGAGGTGATTGCTGGATTGTCTGCTGATAGAGTGTGACTGTGATTGTTGGAGAGAGTGCTGAAGTTGTTGAGAGAGATGTGGATGCTGGATTGATGGGTGAGAGGAGGTGACTGCTGGATGAGGTTGGTAGATGACTGCTGGATTGTTGAGAGAGAGGTGACTGCTGGATTGTTGGGAGAGAGGTGACTGCTGGATTGTTGGGAGAGAAGAGCTGACTGCTGGATTGTTGGGAGAGAGGTGACTGGTTTGTTGGGAGAGAGGTGACTGCTGGTTTGTTGGGGAGAGAGGTGAGGGTGTTGCAGGAAGAGGTGACTGCTGGTTTGTTGAGAGAGTGACTGAGTGGTGTTTTGTGGTGGACTGTGATGGTGAGGGGTGACTGTGATTGTGACTGCTTGTTGTTGGAGGACTTGTGGTTTGTGAGAGAGAGGGACTTGATTGTAGGAGGTGACTGCTGGATTGAGAGAGAGGTGACTGCTGCTTTGTTTGAGAGACTGACTGCTGGAGTGTGGGAGAGACTGCTGCTTGAGAGAGGTGACTGCTTTGGATGGAGAGAGGTGACTTGGATTGTTGGGAGAGAGGTGACTGCTGGATTGTTGGGAGAGAGATGACTGCTGGTTTTTTTGGGAGAGAGAGGTGACTTTTGGACTGCTGCTGATTAGAGAGGTGACTGCTGGTTTGTTGGGAGAGGGGTGACTGCTGTTTTTTTGAGAGAGATGTTGACTGCTGGTTTTTTACTGAGAGAGGAGACTGCTGGTTTGTTGGGGAGAATGACTGTGCTGATTTGGGAGAGAGGTGACTCTGGTTTGTTGGGAGGTGTGTTGATTGTTGGGAGAGAGGTGACTGCTGGATTGTTGTGAGAGATGATGAACACTGTTGTGCCCCTAATAGACACAGGGTAACTTACACATAGGAGGGGTCGGGGGAGCTGGACAAGGAGTTTCCGGAGCTCTCTAAGGTAAGCCAAGTTCCACAAGCCCCCCCCCCCACCCAAAGTGACTCCCGTCACAGAAGGTTCTGTCTTTACTATAACCATCCGATCAGTCTCAGACTCTCAGGCGCCGTACACACGGCAGAGAACCTCGACGGGCAGAACACATCGTTCCGCCCGTCGAGGTTCTCTCCCGGCCGTCGAATTCGGCGACCCGCCCGCAGAATCGGACGCAGCCAGCTATTCAGAGGGCTTGAGGTCGTCGAGGAAATAGAGAGCGTGCTCTCTATTTCGGCTCGACGGGCTTCGACGGGAGAGCGAGACGAGGAGACCGTACACACGCCGAGGTCCTCGCTGGAATGTGCATTCCAGCGAGGTTCTCGCTGGTTTTCAGCGAGAACCTCGGCCGTGTGTACGGCGCCTCAGTGTTGTAAAAGTTACAGTTATAGCATCCTTTTTATTTCTCATACATGAATCTTAGAATGCACCTAACCAAAGACTTATGCCGTTATTCATGTCATGGAAAAAAACAAAGTTTTTCTCAACATGATTCCTCTCAAGCCTGCCTTGCATACACACGTTCGTGAAAAGAATGCTCGAGCAAAGCGAGGTGATGTACAACAGGTACAACGGCACTATAAAGGGGAAGTTTTATTCAAATGCTTTTGCTGATTTCATGCTACCGCGTGTTAGTAGAAGTTTGGTGAGAGACGATTCGCGCTTTTCAGTCTTCGTGCTTTTCAGTCCGTTACAGCGTGACGAATGTGCGATCTCCATTACCAATGCTAGTTTTACCAGAACGAGTGCTCCCGTCTCATAACTTGCTTCTGAGCATGTGTGTTTTTATCCCCCCTCATTAAAGCGTATACACGACCGTTTTTCATAACCTGAAAAAGAACGACGTGAAAAACGACGAGAAAAAATAGAGCCGGATCTTAATTTTTAACCACTTCACCACCGAGCCTGTTTTTCAGATTTTGTGTTTACGAGACTAAAACTGTTTTTTTTTGCTAGAAAATTACTTAAAACCCCCAAACATATATATTTATTTTTCTAACACCCTAGAGAATAAAATGGCAGTCATTGCAATACTTTTTGTCACACCGTATTTGCGCAGCGGTTTTACAAGCGCACTTTTTTTGGAAAAAATTCACTTTTTTGAATTAAAAAATAAGACAACAATACATTTTGCCCAATTTTTTTATATATTGTTAAAGATAATGTTACGCCGGGTAAAATTATACCCAACATGTCACGCTTAAAAATTGCGCCCGCTCGTGGCATGGCATCAAACTTTTACCCTTAAAAAATTCTATAGGTTGCATTTTTTGAGTTACAGAGGAGGTCTAGGGCTAGAATTATTTCTCTCGCTGTAACGATCGCGACGATACCTCACTCGTGTGGTTTGAACACCGTTTTCATATGCGGGCACTACTCGCGTATGCGTTCGCTTCTGTCCGCGAGCTCGACGGGGCGAATAAAAAAAAAAATGTTTTGTTTTCTTATTTATTTTTATTTATTTTATAATTTTTTACACTGAAATAAAAAAATAAAAAAATATCACTTTTATTCCTATTACAAGGAATGTAAACATCCCTTGTAATATAAAAAAGCATGACAGGTCCTCTTAAATATGAGATCTGGGGTCAAAAAGACCTCAGATCTCATATTTAGACTTAAATGCAAAAAAGGAAAAAAAGAATGGAAACAAAAAAAAAAATGTTTCTTTAAGACGCATGGGCGGGACTGACGTTCTGACGTCACTTCCGCCCAGCAAAGCTATGGGGACGGGTGGGGGCCATGTTGCCCTCACTCACATCCCCACACAGACAGCCGAAGGACCCGATCACCTCCGCCGCTACCGACGGCTCAGGTAAGCGGCGGAGGGCACGGGAGAGCGGCGGGAGGGGGGGGCTTCTCCCGCCACCGATAACGGCGATCTTGCAACGAATCCGCCGCGGAGACCACCGTTATCATTGACAGAACCGCCCACTGAAGAGATGGATATCTCGGTTGTGGCAGCAGCTGCTGCCGTTACCGAGATATCCATCTTTAAAAACAGGACGTATATTTACAGTGGGCGATTGTCAAGTGAAAAATGCTCTGGAGCCCACAGACGGCGTTTTTAACGACTAACTTGAAAAATTGCATTTTTCTCGTCATGAAAAACGGTCGTGTGTACGCGGCATATTCAGTGCAGATCAGACTGGGGTTCTCGAACACCCTGTGCCCCTAATAGACACAGGGTAACTTACACATAGGAGGGGTCGGGGAAGCTGGACAAGGATTTTCCAGAGCTCTCTAAGGTAAGCTGCGGGTTCCACAAGCCCCCCCCATTCAAAGTGACTCCCGTCACAGAAGGTTCTGTCTTTACTACAACCATCCGATCAGTCTCATACATGAGTCTAATGCCGCGTACACGACCGTTTTTCGAGTTCTAAAAAATTACGTTTTTTTTTTATGTGATTAAAAACGATTGTGTGTGGGCTTCAGAGCATTTTTCACGATCTTTAAAAATGGGCAATTTTTTTCCGAACATGCTCTATTTTTTCACAACGTTTTTAAGGTTGTAAAAAATGGTCGTGTGTGGGCTTTAACAACGTGAGAAAAACGCGCATGCTCAGAAGCAAGTTATGAGACGGGAGTGCTCGTTCAGGTAAAACTAGTGTTCGTAATGGAGTAAGCCAGGGCTTGACAAAATTGCTTGGAATCTAGGAGCCAGCTAAAAAAGTAAGGAGTCAGAAACCCCCCCCCCCCCATCCCTCCGAGCTCGCATGCAGAAGCGAACACATACGTAAGTAGCGCCCGCATATGTAAACGGTATTCAAACCACACAAGTGAGGTATCGCCGAGATTGGTAGAGCGAGAGCAATAATTCTAGCCCTAGACCTCCTCTGTAACTCAAAACATGCAAACTGTAGATTTTTTTAAACGTTGCCTATGGAGATTTTTTTTAGGGTAAACGTTTGACGCCATTCCACAAGCGGACGCAATTTTGAAGCGTGACATGTTGGGTATCAATTTACTCGGCGTAACATTATCTTTCACAATAAAAATTGGGATAACTTTACTGTTGTCCTATTTTTTTTATTTAAAAAAAAGTGTATTTTTTCCCCCCAAAAAGTGCGCTAGTAAGGTCGCTGCGCAAATACGGCGTGACAGAAAGTATTGCAACGATCGCCATTTTATTCTTTAGAGTATTAGGTTAAAATATATATATAATGTTTGGGGGTTATAATTAGAGGGAAGGAGATGGCAGTGAAAATAGTGAAAAATGACACATTAGAACTGCTGTTTTACTTGTAATGCCAACGGCCACCGCAAGATGGCGCCATGTCACAGAAAGAAGCTTGGGACTTCACAAGGCCGCAAAGCCGCGGCCTCAATTACCGGCGGGAACAGGTGCCGGGTCACAGTTTCTTGTCGCAATTGCGACCTGGCGCCCGGATTTTGTCGAGCCTTGGAGTAAGCACATTCATCACGCTGTAACAGACAGAAAAGCGCAAATCGTCTTTTATTAAGACAAAATCAGCTAAAGCAGCATCAAGGGTGGCGCAATCCGAATGGAACTTCCGCTTTATAGTGCCATCGTACGTGTTGTACATCACCGCACTTTGCTAGAGCATTTTTTTTTTCACGATCGTGTGTGGGCAAGGCCGTTTTAATGATCGGGTTGAAAAGAAATATTTTTTTCTAGACCCTTAAAAACTTAGGGCCAGATTCACATACACTTAATATTGCGCTGCATAATCGAAATACTCTACGCTGCCGTATTTTACCAGGCTCTACACCGAATCCTGGTAGATTTTTGCCCGTACGCTACGGCGGCGTAGTCTATTTCTCGCCGCGTAATCGAAATACGCGATTAGGGGGCGTGAAGCATTTAAATTAAGCGCGTCCCGCGGCGATCGAACTGCGCATGCTCCCGTTCAGAATTTCCCGCCGTGCATTGCGCGAAATCACGTCGTTACGTCATTCGTTGTTTGAGTAGCGTCGTTTACGAAACATTTCCTATTTCGGACGACTTACGTAAAAAATAATAAAAAGACGTCGGAAAACGTAGAAGAAATTCGACGCCTGGGAACGACGGCCCATACTTAACATGGGCTGTCTAATATTAGAGCAGCAAAAAGCTGGTATAGTGTTACGCAAAAAAAAGATGACTAAAGGTGCCGTAAGAGATTGCGAATAAAGATCGTAATTTCGGGGATCGCCGGCAAAGTCGCCGGGAAGTCCACCCAGTGGCCGCAATTTTATTGCAGCGTAGATCCGAAGGCGTACGAACACGTAATCCAGTCGAATTGAAGCCCACAGCCGTCTATTCATGGTTTGAGGTTTTCGACTAGCTAAAAAACGCACGTAATTTGAAATTACTCCAGTCTAACACCAGTTAGACAGGAGTAAGGGCTCTGTGAATCTGGCCCTTAATTTTTTGGAACCCGAAAAACAGTTGTGTGTACGCAGCATTAGAATGCACCTAACCAAAGAGTGAGAGAGTGAGTATGCAGGGGATGCATGCAATTTGACTTCAAGGTCTGTACAGATATATATTATTATTTTTTTTTTTCTTTTATTTCATTGTAACTGGTGTTCCTCTGTTAGCTATTGTAGAAGAAAAAAAAACAAACACAAAGCAGAAGGGGTTTATCTTGTATCCAATAATGCTAATGGCATCTGACAGTATTACTTAATAAATGCTCCAGCTGCGGGCGTGTGCAGTCTGCATTGGAGGCATTATACCGGCTCCTCCATCTGTCAGACGCCACCCTTTTAAATAACAGTGCAATCCTGGTTTAAGACTGGACAGAAGGTGTTGCTCGGGGTCAGAAGGGTGATTAGGTGTTGCTCGGGGACAGAAGCGTGATTAGGTGTTGCTCGGGGACAGAAGGGTGATTAGGTTTTGCTTGGGGACAAAAGGGTGATTAGGTGTTGCTCGGGGACAGAAGGGTGATTAGGTTTTGCTTGGGGACAAAAGGGTGATTAGGTGTTGCTCGGGGTCCCGGGCTTTAGCTCTTATGCCGTGTACACACAACCTTTTTTCATGATGAGAAAAAATCTATTTTTTAAATTGGTCGTGAAAAACGGTCGAGTGTGGGCTCCAGAGCATTTTTCCCGATGAGAAAAATGGGCGTTAAAGATTTAGAACGTGCTCTATTTTTTCCTCAACGTCTTTCACACCATAGTTTTTCTCATTGTGAAAAACGGTCGCGTGTAGCCTTTAACCAAGGGGGGAAAAAAACATGCATGCTCAGAAGCAAGTTATGAGACGGGAAATTAGCATAAGCAGCCCAAAGGGTGGCGCCATACGAATGGAACTTCGGCTTTATAGTGCCGTCAGACGCGTTGTACGTCACCGTGCTTTGCGCGAGCATTTTTTATCACGACTGTTTGTAGGCAAGGCAGGCTTGAGAGGAATCACGTTGAGAAAGACTTTGTTTTTTTCCATGACATCAATAACGGTCGTGTGTACGCCGCAATATGCAGCGTACACATGACCGTTTAAAAAATGACGTTTTTAAGGGTCTAGAAAAAACAAAGTTTTTTTCAACCCAATTATTAAAACGGCCTTGCCTACATGCGGTCGTGAAAAAAATTTGCTCTAGCGAAGCGCGGTGACGTACAACACATACGACGGCACTATAAAGGGGAAGTTCCATGCAAATGGCGCCACCCTTTATGCTGCTTTTAGCTGATTCTGTGTTAGTAAAAGACGATTAGCACTTTTCTGTCTGTTACAGTGTGATGAATGTGCGATCTCTATTATGAACGCTAGTTTTACCAGAACGAGTGCTCCCGTCTCATAACTTGCTTCTGAGCATGTGCGGGTTTTTCACGTCGTTTTAGCCCACACACGACCATTTTTTACAACCCGAAAATCGACATTGTTTAAAACGTGGTTAAAAAATGCAACATGTACGAAAAAAAAACATTTTATTTTTTCAGAACCCGAAAAATGATGTGAAGCCCACACACGATCGTTTTAAATGAAATGTTTTAAAAACTACTGGCTAGATTCACGTAGAGCGGCGTCATTTTGTGCGGGCGTAGCGTATCTCAGATACGCTATGCCGCAGTAAATTAGAGAGGCAAGTTCTGTATTCACCAAGCTAAGTTATGGCAGCGTAGCGTAAGGGCCCTTTCACACTGGTGCGTGTTTGCCGCGTTTTCGCGGTAAAAATAGCGCTATTAAAACGCTCCCCATGCCCCTCTCCATTGAAATTAATTAAAAACGCGGTAAAACGCGGTAAAATCGCGGTGTTTTGCCGCGATTTTACCGCGTTTTACCGCGTTTTTAATTCATTTCAATGGAGGGGAGCATGGGGGGCGTTTTAATAGCGCTATTTTTACCGCGAAAACGCGGCAAAAATGCAGGAAAAAGCCCGCCGAATTTAAATGTGTTTGATGTGGGCGTGTTTTATTTAAATTAAGTGTGACCCCACGTACATGACGTTTTTTTACTAACGGCGCATGCGCCGTCCGTGGACGTATCCCAGTGCGCATACTCCAAATTACTTCCATACTTAACATTGGCTGCGCCATCTTGTTGCAGCTTTATCTTTACGCCTGAAAACGCCTTACGTAAATGGAGTATCTTTACTGCGACGGCCGGGCGTACGTTCGTGAATAGGCGTATCTCGCTGATTTACATATTCTAGGTGTAAATCAGCGTACACGCCCCTAGCGGCCAGCATAAATAGGCAGCTAAGATACGACGGCGTGGGAGACTTATGGCGGTCGTATCTTAGCAACATTTCAGCGTATCTCAGTTTGAGAATACGCTTAAAGATACACGGCGCAGATTCTGAGTTCTGAGAAAAATGGGCGTTAAACATTTAGAACCTGCTCTATTTTTTCTCATCGTTTTTCATTTCGTTCTATTTCACGTCGTGAAAAACGGTTGTGTGTAGGCTTTAACGAGGGGGGGGACACGCATGCTCAGAAGCAAGTTATGAGACGGGAGCGCTCGTTCTGGTAAAACTAGCGTTCGTAATGGAGATAGCACATTCGTCACGCTGTAGCAGACAGAAAAGCAGGAAGACTGAAAAGCGCAAATCGGCTCTCGCCAAAATCAGCAAAAGCAGCCCAAAAAGTGTCGCCATCTGAATGGAACTTCCCCTTTATAGTGCCGTCGTATGTTTTGTACGTCACCGTGCTTTGCTCGAGCATTTTTTTTTTTAGGCTGCATTCACATCTAGACGACAAGTAAACGCCGCGTACGCGGCTTTACTTGCCGCGATTCGATTCATATTTTTTTTAATCAAATTATCTCCATTGATGTCTATGGCCGAACGCCAATGTCGCCTGAAAAAAAGGGTCCGGGACTTTTTTTCAGGCGGAAGGCGTACGGCGTTTCAGAGATGTGAACCATCTCTATAGACATCAATGGGAATTCGCCCCTCCAGCAGCACGAGCGTCGGGCGACAGGTGTTTTGTTGCCTAGATGTGAATGCAGCCTTACTAAAAGGCCATTTTAGTTTTAGTCCAATTTTGGTCTTCTGCAATTGTTTTAGTTTTAGTCGTATTTAATCGACTAGATCTTCAGTAGCCACTTAAGGACCCCTTCACGCCGATATACGTCGGCAGAATGGCACGACTGGGCACAAGCACGTGCCTGTACCCAGCCGTGGGGGCGCGCTCGCAAACCTGGCCCGAAGCTCCGTGACTGCGTCCCTGATTGCCGCTGCGGTCACACCTTCCCTGTTTTTCATTGTGGCAATGTCAGTGATCGTCTGTTCCCTGATATACCAAACTTTATACAGATATACAGTTAGAAACACATATGAGGTCACACATAACCCCTACAGCACCCCCTAGTGGTTAACTCCTAAACTGCAATTGTCATTTTCACAGTGAAAATTACAATGGTCCCAAAAATGTGTCAAAAGTGTCCGAAGTGTCCACAATAATGTCAGAGTCACAAAAAAAAAAAAAATCGCTGATCACCGCCATTACTAGTAAAAAAAAAAAAATGAATAAAAATGCAATAAAACTATCCCCTATTTTGTAAACGCTATAAATTTTGCGCAAACCAATTGATAAACGCTTATTGCGATTTTTTTTTACCAAAAATATGTAGAAGAATGCTTATCGGCCTAAACTGAGGAAAAAATGTTTTTTTTATATCTTTTTTGGGGATATTTATTACAGCAAAAAGTAAAAAAAAATTGAATTTTTTTCAAAATTGTCGCTCTATTTTTATTTATAGCGCAAAAAATAAAAACCGCAGAGGTGATCAAATACCACCAAAAGAAAGCTCTATTTGTGGGGGAAAAAGGATGTCAATTTTGTTTGGGAGCCACGTCGCACGACCGCAAAATTGTCAGTTAAAGCAACGCAGTGCCAAATCGCAAAAAGGGGCCTGGTACTTTACCTGCGGAATAGTCCGGGTCTAAAGTGGTAAATTTTAGTAGACTAAAATAATTTTAGTCGTCTAAAATCTAATGGGTGTAATTAAACTGTAATGCATTAGTTAATCATTTCCAAACTCATTATATATGGCTGGAGTGAGAAATCTCATACGTTATTATTTATGGTATTTAGATATCAACATTCACTACAGACCAGTGTTCATTTTGGCATCAAATTTATTTTTAGTGGTATTTTAGTCGTCTCAATTGTTTTAGTTGTATTTTAGTAGACTAAAATATTATTAATTTAGTTGACAAAAATGTTTTAGTCGTATTTTAGTCGACAAAATGAACACTGTATCCCAGCACAAGAAACATAAAAGTTCTATACGGAATTCTTTTCTACAGACGCGGCATTCTTCTATATTCTCCCGGCGCGGCCCACATGACTGACTGCGGATATTTGTCATGCAAATGAGATCAGTGATATTATTTAAATAGCTCCAACGACCTTGTAATCCTAATCTACTTTAATGACATCACGGTAATACTGGGGCTTTAAAGAAGAATTACTCCACTGAACAGGTGTGTGTTCAGCCAGTCGCTCGCTTGCCGCCCGATCGGTGTGAACGATCAGCCAGTCCCTCGCTTGGCGTCCGATCGGTGTGAAGATCAGCCAGTCCCTCACTTGCCGTCCAATCTGTGTGAACAATCAGCCAGTCCCTCGCTTGCCGTCCGATCGGTGTGAACAATCAGACAGCCCCTCGCTTCCCGTCCGATCGATGTGAACGATCAGCCAGTCCCTCGCTTGCCGTCCGATCGGTGTGAACGATCAGCCAGTCTTTTGTTTGGCATCCGATCGGTGTGAACGATCAGCCAGTCGGTGTGGATGACCCAGCCAGGACCAGCATGAAGTCCATTCCGGAGGAACCTTTGCAGAACAGTGCCAGCGGACGGCAGGAGGGACGAGCAGGTCATTAGACTTTCCTTCTCTTTGCTGGTTGTAGATATTTCTGAGGGGGGGGGCGGGGTGATGGTTTTGTGTCCAGGTTTCAGGCGGACTGAAACCCGGACACATGATTCAAAACCCGAACAGTCCAGGTGAATCCTGAACAGGTGGCAACCCTAGGTGGAGGAGAGGGTGATATGAAGCATCTAGTAGTGTAATGTCACCTGTGGCAGGCAGGGCCGCTGATAGAAATCACGGGGCCCCGTACAGCCTACCTGACGGGGCCCCCTTCAGCTCACCCCCCCTTGGTCCACCTCCTTCAGCTTATATGGCCCCTCCCCAACCCCAGATGCCATATTGTGCTACAGACAGTGCCACCCATGCCATATTGTGCTGCAGACAGTGCCACCCATGCCATCAATGGCATAATGCCATTGGCAGCATGGGTGGCACTGTCTGCAGCACATTATGGCATTGCACGGTGGGGTGCCACGAATTGGGGGGGGGGCCTTACAGAAAAAAGAAATAAAAAAATTATATAAAAAAGGGGGGTTGCCATACAGGGACCTGGGGATCTCTGGGCCCTTTAATAAAAAAAAATCAAAACTTAATTTTTTTTAAAAAGGGGGTTGCCATCCGGGGCCCCTTACAAAAAAAAGAAAAAAAGGGGGTTGCCATCTAGGCCACTGGGGACCTCCGGGCCCCTTACAGGTGTACTGCCTGTACCCCCCTCATGGCGGCCCTGCTCTATTTTAGCCAGAATCATGCAGCTCTAATATGTATCTGGCAAAGGAGTGGAGACGCAGTCCCTCATTTTGGTCTCTTGCGGCCGAGCCTTACAGCGGCATTGCGGTAGTTTTTTCTGCATTGTAAAGCGCTGCATAAACTGTTGGCGCTATATAAATCGTGTAGAGTAATAATAATAATAATTTCCTCTCACTTCCTGTTTGGCTATGGGACAGGAAGTTAAAGGGGTGTTCCACCCAAATGTAATGTTTATTAAAAGTCAGCAGCTACAAAAAGTGTAGCTGCTGGCTTTTAATAAACAGACACTTACCTTCTCCACGTTCCAGCGACGCGCCGACCGGGGCTCCGCTCCTCTTCCCCCCTCCCCGGCCGGCATCCTCATTGCGACTGTGGGCACCCAGCCGTGACAGCCTTCGGCTTCACGGCCGCGCACCCACTGCGCATGCGCGCGGCGCGGCCCGCCGCTGATTGGACAGGCGATCGTCTAGGACCTGTCAGTGTCCTAGACGATTGCCAAAGGAAGGGGCTGCAGTAAGGCGATTAGGCCTAATCGCCTTACCAGCCCCTCGGCAGAAGCAGGAAGTGGGACAGGAAGTCCCACTCCTACTGAAGCCCCCACTCCCCCTCCAAAAAAAATTACATGCCAAATGTGGCATGTAAGGGGGAGGGGAGGGGATTAAGCGGAAGTTCCATTTTTTGGTATATATAATGCCCCCTTACCCTATCCAACGTGGGGGAAAAAGGGTTTTGCTTACAGTTCAAACACAACCACCAGGGGGCAGTACTAGCTTCGTATCTATGGAGGAAGTTTTTCATTGCCAAGTAGAATTATGTGATCTGATCACTAGAATAAACGTAAAAACATTTCTGGAATTGCTGTGCAGAGACATTTCTTTCCACATCCGGCTCCATGTACACTAGGGTGACCAGACATCCCCAGTTTCAGGGGAAAGTCCCCTGATTGAGGACATTGTCCCCGTACCAAGTCTGTCCCTGGTTTTGTCCCCAGATTGGATTTAATAGGGGGCCGGGGCAATTTCAAAGACAGTCAGTGCATGGAGCTGGGTCTGTGTGCAAGGTCCCCCTAGTTCGGCTCATCTGATACTCTTCTAGTGTTCTGCCTATCACACGAGCCAAACTAGGGGGGGGGGGGGGGCAGGACCTTGCACATAGACCCAGCTCCGTGACACACGATTTGAGCGCCAGAGAACAAAGGGAGGGGAGCGTAGTTTTATATCGTTTACCAGGCCTGTGCTTTGTTTGTGCCAACATCTGTTGCCACAGGTAACACTGGACTATTTTCTGGTGTAATTTTAGCAAGTCTGGAAACGCAGAGCAAACACAACACAGTTGTAGCCTACGGCATAGTTTTTAGTTGTCCCTTATTTAGAGTGCCTGTCCCTCTTCCGGAATCAAATCAATTTGTTCATCATTCCAAAAGGTTCCTCTTTTAGACCTGAAATAATTATACTGTCAAGGGAAAGGGGTGCTGTGTAATGTAAAGGGGTCCAGTGATGCAGGGTGCTGTGTAATGTAAAGGTGGCCAGTGATGCAGGGTGCTGTGTAATGTAAAGGGGGCCAGTGATGCAGGGTGCTGTGTAATGTAAAGGGGTCCAGAGGTGCAGGGTGCTGTGTAATGTAAAGGGGTCCAGAGCTGTGAGGTGCTGTGTAATGTAAAGGGGTCCAGAGGTGCAGTTGTGGAGAGGGGGTACACAGTAGTGACAAAGAGATATTGAAAGATGCAGGGGGCACAGTGGGGTGTTTTAACATTTTAACATGGGGGGGTGGCGCTTTTAACCCCCGCTAGCAGTCGAAGAAAGGGTAAAATGCGACTGTGTTTCGCCGCTGCCAAAGCGCGCCCCCCCCCCCTGAAAAAATTTCAGCGGACGCCCATGGCCGGGGCCCGAAGAGTAAGACTTGAGAGGCTGTGAGGCGGGCGGCGACGGGCAGAGAGTCGCTGATTGTCACTATTGCTAGTAAAGAAAAAATATGTCCCCGGATTTCATTTTAAAAATCTGGTCACCTTAATGTACACTCGCTTTTTGTTTCTGCTCCTAGAAGTAAACAGTACTCCCCTATGTGTCCCCAAAGTGTCCCCTATAGGGGACACACGGAGGACACGTAGGAGACACACAGGGGACACACAGGGGACACACACAGGGGACACACAGGAGACACACACAGGGGACACACAGGGGACACACAGGGGACACACAGGAGACACACACAGGGGACACACAGGAGACACACAGGAGACACACAGGAGACACACAGGAGACACACAGGGGACACACAGGGGACACACACAGGAGACACACACAGGAGACACACACAGGGGACACACAGGAGACATACACAGGGGACACACAGGAGACACACACAGGGGACACACAGGGGACACACAGGAGACACACACAGGGGACACACAGGAGACACACACAGGAGACACACAGGGGACACACACAGGGGACACACACAGGAGACACACACAGGAGACACACACAGGGGACACACAGGGGACACACAGGGGACATACACAGGGGACATACACAGGGGACACACACAGGGGACACACACAGGGGACACACAGGGGACACACACAGGGGACACACAGGGGACACACACAGGAGACACACAGGGGACACACAGGGGACACACACAGGGGACACACACAGGGGACACACACAGGGGACACACAGGGGACACACACAGGAGACACACAGGACACACAGGGGACACACACAGGGGACACACACAGGGGACACACACAGGGGACACACAGGGGACACACACAGGGGACACACACAGGGGACACACACAGGGGACACACACAGGAGACACACAGGGGACACACAGGGGACACACACAGGGGACACACACAGGAGACACACAGGGGACACACAGGGGACACACAGGAGACATACACAGGAGACACACACAGGGGACACACAGGAGACACACAGGGGACACACACAGGGGACAAACACATGGGACACACAGGAGACACAAACCGGGGACACACACAGGGGACACACACAGGAGACACACACAGGGGACACACAGGAGACACACAGGGGACACACAGGGGACACATAGGGGAGACACACAGGAGACACACAGGAGACACACATGGGACACACACAGGAGACACACACAGGAGACACACACAGGAGACACACACAGGAGACACACACAGGAGACACAGAGGGGACACATAGGAGACACAATGGGGACACATAAGGGACACATAAGGGACACAGGAGACACACAGGAGACACATAGTGCAACAAAAAACTGTGACGGGTGCATCGTCAATTGGCCCTCCGAAAAGGGCCCAACCCTGATCCCCCGGGGCATTAGGCTCCTGACAGGGACTGAGGTAACTGTGGTCCATGTAGCCGAAGCCGCATGAACCCAAATAGGCCCATGCAGCCGAAGCCAACACGGACCCAACATCCTTGGAGGGACTGCCGAAACAGAACCCTCCTCGGTGAGGCTCCCCGGAGGGAGACCCCATAAGAGCGTGCGAACTAAGCCAGAAGGTCATGTCCGTCCACTCCCAAGACGTTCAGGGCAGGGCCGAGGACCAGTACCCTACTAATCACACATAAAAATGCAGTGCACCAAACATAAAAAGAAGTTAGTTGACACACGGGGTAAATAAATAGAAAGTGGGGGAGAAGGAAGGTCGGAGAGGTGAGTAGAAAGTGACCAACGTGCAATACGTTGGCCGGCCCCCCGGCCAGGAAACAAAAATTCCTCTGGTCCTAGCCAAAAGGCCCGGCCCTATAGGCAGGTGTGAAAAGTGTGTATGTGGAGATTAGTGACCAAAAAGGTGCCACACGTTGAGGTGCCACACGTTGAGTGTCCCTCACACACTCCCACTCCAGGGGCACTATCTCCACAGGCTTTTCAATGGACCCTGGTCCACGGCCCGGACAGTCACGGCCCCCTTCCCCAAATCCACCAGGAAGGATCGGGAGCTACTGGAGGCTCAGGGAGAGTGCCCTTACACCCCTTTCGCTCCTTACCTAATTATGATCGTCGAGGTACTAGCTACCCAATAGACCCACCCCTAAGGGTGGGGCCAACGTTCCCTCTAGAGCAACTGGCAGGAACAGGTTAGGAACCGCATCAAATCCAGGCCAGAAGGCCAGGGGCCCGGCCCTTCAGCTTCGACCAAGTGCTTTCTCCATCCTCACCAGGAGCACCTTTCCGGATGGCTCAGACTCGACCATTGGCCGGCCCCCAGTATCTATCGGGCAGCACGGCGTAGTCCCTACCGAAACCATCCTTCCAGGTGCAATAACATCATTGGACTACATCCACCCTCCACTTAGGAGGTGCTTCAGTAGTCCGCCGAAAACTGATAAGAACAGATACTGCACTTGATCTTAGCCAAAAAGGCCGAGAAGCGGAGACACATAGGGGACACACAGGAGACACACAGGAGACACACAGGGGACACATAGGAGACACACAGGAGACACATAGGGGACACACATAGGGGACACATAGGGGACACATTGGAGACACGCAAGAGACACATATGGGACACATAGGGCCAGATTCAGGTAGATGGGAGCATCTTTGCTCTGGAGTAACGCTTCTCATTTACGTTACGCTGCCGAAATTTTAGGAGCAAGTGCTGTTATTCATGAAGCACTTGCTCCTAAAGTTGCGGCAGCGCATCGCAAATGAGCCGGCGGAATTCAAATTGGGCGGGTATTATTTAAACTAAGCGCGATCCCGCGGCGAACGTACTGCGCATGCGTCGAGTGTCAATGCATCCCAGTGCGCATGCTCCAAATTCTGTCAGTGAACGTCAATGACGTCACATCCCCATTCATGAAAGTTTTACGCAAACGACGCGATTTTTTTTTTTCCGACGCGATGACGACGCCTATACTTAACATAGAATACTCCACTAGGGGGCTGCTTTATCTTTACGCCGCGTATCGCTTACAGAAACGTCGGAAAGTCACTGCGTCGCGCCCGAATACGATCGTGAATTGCCGATTCCCGCTGATTAACATATTTTTTCAGCGTAAATCAGCGGGAACGCCCCCGGCGCCATTTTTAAATTAAAGTTGCGATGCGATGGCGAAATTCAAATGCGCCGATCGCATCGGAACACCAACCCGGCGTTTCTTGTTCTCTGGTTACAGAAAACAGAAACGCCGGCTTAAAGTGACAGTTAGGCTGGAGTATCACAGATACTCCAGCCTAACTCTACCTGAATCTGGCCCATAGGAGACGCATGGGAGACACATGGGAGATACCTAGGAGACACAAATGGGGACTCACAGGAGACACACAAGGGACACATTGGGGACACACAGGAGACACACAAGGGACACATAGGGGACAGACACATAGGGGACCCATAGGAGCAGGGCCGTTTTAAAAGCATCATGGGCCCCTGGGCAAAGTAATGCTCTGGGGCCCCTACAATGATGACAGTGCAGGTAAACAGACATTAAGTAGGTTAGAGGCAGACTGCCTCCCCTGTGTATCTATCACTCTCAGTGCCATCATGGGGCCCCCAATTTCGGGGCAGCATGGGCTCAAGGACCAGCTGCTTTGGAGAAAGTGCAGGGGCCCCCATGCATCTGGGGCCCCTGGGCAGTGCCCATGTGTGCCCTCTCATTAAGACAGCCCTGCGCAGGGCCATCTTAATAGCATCATGGGCCCCTGGGCAAAGTAATGCTATGGGGCCCCTACAAGCTTGCCCCAATTTACGCACCTACTCTCAAGAATAAAAGTACAATATTTATACTTTTACAGCATGTCACTTGCCACCGTTCCCTGTCACCAAATTCAGCGTGTCAATTGCCACCCGTCCCCCGTCACCAGATTTAGCGTGTCACTTGCCACCTATATTCTGTCTCTCTCTACCTCCCCTTCAGCTGGGCATGCTGGGGGCTGCAGTTTCCCTCTTAGGATTGCTGGGGTTTGCCAGTCCCCAGGACTACATGTCCCAAGATCCTCCTTTGTGCTCCTTTTTTTGGCCAATGGGAAGGAGAGGGCTCTGCTCCCGAGTACAGCAGCATGAGGAGGAGAGGGGGAGAAAGGCCCACAGCTGCTCTCTCCAGAGACACAGCCACTGTATCAGGTGGTGGTGGGGGGGGGGGCAAGTGTGATAGGTGGTGGTGGGGGGGCCAGTGTGATAGGTGGTGGTAGGGGGGCCAGTGTGATAGGTGGTGGTGGGGGGGCCAGTGTGATAGGTGGTGGTGGGGGGCCAGTGTGATAGGTGGTGGTGGGGGGCCAGTGTGATAGGTGGTGGGGGTCCAGGGTACAGGTCGTGGTGGTGGGGGCCAGTTTGCAGGTGGTGGGGGCCACTGTGCAGGTGGTGGGGGCCAGTGTGCAGGTGGTGGGGGCCAGTTTACAGGTGGTGATGGTGGGGGCCAGTGTGATAAGTGCCAGAACTCCACTTACTGTGTTGGGCCACTCGTTAGTGACAGCTTCTGAGGGATGCCTTTAGAAACAAGTAAAGAGCTGAGGCATGTTGCATTGAATCCTATGTGAGCGCCGAGCAGAGGCAGGAGGACAGCGTACGTGTGGTCACCTGCCGGGGCGGGACACCCTCCACCGTTATTGGGAAGGGATTCCCACACTTCCCTCGCGCCTTCCTTTCAGAAAACTGTGACAGGCAGACTGGGGGGCGGAGCGGAGCGCCCACAAAGACGCCGCTCTCTGTTTATGTGTGTGTGAGCGGAGGCTGCGGAGCTAAGGCAGCCGGTCGTGGTAGTGTGCTCTCACTGTGAGCTCCCCCCCACATGCTGGACTACTGGAAAGGAGACACTGACACTGACAAGCTCCCTGACTGTGCCATAGGCGGCAGTGCGCCAGCCCTGCTGATGGGGCCCCAGGTGAATGTGGGGCCCTCGGGCTGTGCCCAGGGGTGCCCGCTCAGTAAGACGGCCCTGTGACATGGGAGACACATAGGAGACACATAGGGGACACATGGCAGACACATGGGGGACACATGGGGGACACATGGGGGACACATGGGAGACACATGGGGGACACATAGGGGACCTACAAGGGACACATAGGGGACACATGGGAGACACACAGGAAACACATGGGAGACACACAGGGGACACACATGGGACACATGGGAAACACATGGGAGACACATGGGGGACACATGGGGGACACATGGGGGACACATGGGGGACACATGGGAGACACACAAGGGACACATGGGAGACACATGGGGGACCTACAAGGGACACATAGGGGACACATGGGAGACACACAGGAAACACATGGGAGACACACAGGGGACACACATGGGACACATGGGAAACACATGGGAGACACATGGGGGACACATGGGGGACACATGGGGGACACATGGGGGACACATGGGAGACACATGGGGGACACATGGGGGACACATGGGGGACACATGGGAGACACACAAGGGACACATGGGAGACACATGGGGGACCTACAAGGGACACATAGGGGACACATGGGAGACACACAGGAAACACATGGGAGACACACAGGGGACACACATGGGACACATGGGAAACACATGGGAGACACATGGGGGACACATGGGGGACACATGGGGGACACATGGGAGACACACAAGGGACACATGGGAGACACATGGGGGACCTACAAGGGACACATAGGGGACACATGGGAGACACACAGGAGACACACAGGGGACACATGGGGGACACATGGGAGACACACAAGGGACACATGGGAGACACATGGGGGACACATGGGGAGACACACAAGGGACACATGGGGAGACACATGGGGGACACATGGGGAGACACATGGGGAGACACATGGGGGACACATGGGGAGACACATGGGGGACACATGGGGAGACACATGGGGGACACATGGGGAGACACATGGGGGACACATGGGGAGACACATGGGGGACACATGGGGGACACATGGGGGACACACATAGGGAAACACATAGGGAGACACACAGGAGACACATGGGAGACACACAAGGGACACATGGGAGACACACAAGGGACACATAGGGGACACAAGGAAGACACATAGGGGACACATGGGAGACACATAGGGGACACATAGGGGACACATAGGAGACACATAGGAGACACATGGGAGACACAAGGAAGACACATGGGGAGACACATGGGAGACACACAAGGAAGACACATAGGGGACACATGGGAGACACATGGGAGACACATGGGAGACACATGGGGGACACATGGGGAGACACATGGGGGACACATGGGGGACACATGGGAGACACATGGGGAGACACATGGGGGACACACAAGGGAGGAGACACACAAGGGACACATGGGAGACACATAGGGAGGATACACATGGGGAGACACATGGGGGACACATGGGGGACACATGGGAGACACACAAGGGAGGAGACACACAAGGGACACATGGGAGACACATAGGGAGGATACACATAGGGAGACACACAGGAGACACATGGGAGACACACAAGGGGCACATAGGGGACACAAGGAAGACACATAGGGGACACATGGGAGACACACAAGGGACACATAGGGGACACATAGGGGACACATAGGGGACACAAGGAAGACACATAGGGGACACATGGGAGACACATAGGGGACACATGGGAGACACATGGGAGACACATGGGAGACACATAGGGGACACATAGGGGACACATGGGAGACACATAGGGAAACACATAGGGAGACACATAGGGAGACACATAGGGAGACACACAGGAGACACATGGGAGACACACAAGGGACACATAGGGGACACAAGGAAGACACATAGGGGACACATGGGAGACACATAGGGAGACACACAGGAGACACATGGGAGACACACAAGGGACACATAGGGGACACAAGGAAGACACATAGGGGACACATGGGAGACACATAGGGGACACATGGGAGACACATAGGGGACACATGGGAGACACATGGGAGACACATGGGAGACACATGGGAGACACATAGGGGACACATAGGGGACACACATAGGGAGACACATAGGGAGACACATAGGGAGACACACAGGAGACACATGGGAGACACACAAGGGACACATAGGGGACACAAGGAAGACACATAGGGGACACATGGGAGACACATAGGGAGACACACAGGAGACACATGGGAGACACATAGGGGACACATGGGAGACACATAGGGAGACACACAGGAGACACATGGGAGACACATAGGGGACACAAGGAAGACACATAGGGGACACATGGGAGACACATAGAGGTATGAGGCACTGACCAAGAATAACACACTCCAGCCTCGCATTTACACGGCTGTGCAATGTTTACTTTTTTATTTATTTTTTACTTTACTGAAATTTCACAATATGACATTCTATTCACTTCATGATGTCACACACGATGTCACATTGCTGTTACAGGCGGTGACCCCCATGTGATGGATGAAATGTGAGGATTTTGCTGTCTGTAGGGAGAAGGATTTATTTTTAGATGAACATTTTCTCGCCGGTTCTGACCTGATAATGAATCTGGACGCCTTCCATGGAGGCACATCATCCTCCTCCTGTGCTGCCCGACCAGTTCAGGCTGAAAAACCAGTTTGAGTTCCATGGAAGAATATCGGAGAAATGATATGAAGGAGACGAGAAAATCTTCATCTAGAATTCCTTACATTTCATCCATTCACCAGGCAAAAGAAAAGATTCTAAGGCAGAACTCCGACCACACGGCATGTCACACAAATACACAATCTCCCCGGTCTTAAGGTCCCTCCACTGGCTGTCCGTACAGGACCGGGTGACATTCAAGACACTCTGCATCACACACAAATGTATACAAGGAAACGCTCCGCAATACTTATACGAGAAAATAAAACCCTATGTCACCAAGCGCGTGCTCCGGTCAACCAACCAAAACTTTCTCCAAATCCCTAAATTTCGCTACAAATCTAAGGCGGCGTACACACGAGGGGATATGTCCGCTGAAAACGGTCCGATGGACCGTTTCAGCAGACATCTCCGCTCGTGTGTATGGGCTAGCGGACAGATTTCTCCACCCGACAGATTTCAAAGCATGCTTTGAAATCTATCCGGTGGGAATCTGTCCGCCCGACATGTCTGCTGGTTAGTACACTTACCAGCAGACATGTCGGCTCCCACCACCGCCGCGCCGCTGCCGAATGGATTCGGCGCATGCGCGGAAGTGTTTTACTTCCTGGTGCGGTGACGTGGCGGTGACGCGGCGGCGTCAACGTCACCGCCGCGTCACCACTACGTCACCGCGCCGTCCGGCGGCGGGGAATTTGATCCGATGGTGTGTACACGCCATCGGATCAAACTCCCGATCGGACATATCCGATGGAAATGGTCCGCGGACCGTTTTCATCGGATATATCCGATCGTCTGTACGCCGCCTAAGGGAGAACGCAGATTTGCAGTCCAAGGACCCCGGCTTTGGAATGCTCTACCCACGACCATCCGCTTGGAAGAAAACCATCAGGCTTTCAGGAAAAAACTGAAGACCCACCTCTTCTAAGGATCAGGACAACTCTGGATGCAAAGCGCCTTGAGGCGATTAAGTTTGCATGTGTTGCACTATACAAGTTACTCACTCACTCACTCACTCACTCACTCACATATCTATGAGCGACATACCTCCTCCATGTCCACCGATCCCTAGCCCACCTAACCCACGTAACCCTAACCCATGGAACCCTAACCCACGGAACCCTAACCCACGGAACCCATGGAACCCCAACCCACCTAACCCTAACCCATGGAACCCTAACCCACCGATCCCTAGCCCACCTAAGCCACGAAACCCATGCAACCCCAATTTCTAAACCATCCAACCCTAACTCACGTTGCCCTAACCCATCTAACCCATGTAACCTTAACCCATTAAAACCGTAACCCTAACCCATGGAACCCCAACCCACCTAACCCTAACCCATGGAGCCCTAACCCACGGAACCCCAACCCACCTAACCCTAACCCATGGAACCCTAACCCACCGATCCCTAGCCCACCTAAGCCACGTAACCCATGCAACCCCAATTTCTAAACCATCCAACCCTAACTCACGTTGCCCTAACCCATCTAACCCATGTAACCTTAACCCATTAAAACCGTAACCCTAACCCTCCACTCCTCTCCACCAATCCCTCCACCTACCTATATTCACTGTCCTCCACCCCTTTCCACCAATCCCTCCATTCAGTGTCCTCCACCCCTCACTTCCAAACCCTCCACTGCTCTTCATTCAGTGTCCTCCACCCCTCTCCACTGACCTCCATTCAGTGTCCTCCACCCCTCTCTACCAATCCCTCCATTCATTGTTCTCCACCCCTCCCTACCAATCCCTCCACTGACCTCCATTCAGTGTCCTCCACCCCTCTCTACCAATCCCTCCACCGGTCTCCATTCATTGCCCTCCACCCCTCTCTGCCTATCCCTCCACAGACCTCCATTCAGTGTCCTCCACCCCTCTCTACCAATCCCTCCACTGGTCTACATTCAGTGTCCTCCACCCCTCTCTACCAATCCCCCCCTGGTCTTCATTCAGTGTCCTCCACCCCTCTCTGCCAATCCCTCCACTGACCTCCATTCAGTGTCCTCCACTCCTCTCTACCAATCCCTCCACTGGTCTCCATTCAGTGTTCTCCACCCCTCTCTACCAATCCCTCCACTAGTCTCCATTCAGTGTCCTCTACCCCTCTTTACTAATCCCTCCACAGACCTCCATTTAGTGTCCTCCACCCCTCTCTACCAATCCCTCCACTGACCTCCATTCATTGTCCTCCACCCTCTCTGCCAATCCATCCACTGGTCTCCATTCAGTGTCCCCCACCTCTCTTTGCCAATCCCTCCACTGACCTCCATTCAGTGTCCTCCACCCCTCTCTGCCAATCCCCCCACTGACCTCCATTCAGTGTCCTCCACCCCTCTCTACCAATCCCTCCACTGGTCTCTATTCAGTGTCCTCCACCGCTCTCTGCCAATCTCTCCACTGACCTCCATTCAGTGTCCTCCACCCCTCTTTACCAATCCCTCTACTGGTCTCCATTCAGTGTCCTCCACCCCTCTCTACCAATTCCTCCACTGACCTCCATTCATTGTCCTCCACCCCTCTCTACCAATCCCTCGACTGGTCTCCATTCATTGTCCTCCACCCCCCTCTGCCTATCCCTCTACAGACCTCCATTCAGTGTCCTCCACCCCTCTCTACCAATCCTTCCACTGACCTCCATTTAGTGTCCTCCACCCCTCTCTACCAATCCCTCCACTGACCTCCATTCAGTGTCCTCCACCCCTCTCTACCAATCCCTCTACTGGTCTCCATTCAGTGTCCTCCACCCCTCTCTACCAATCCCTCCACTGGTCTACATTGAGTGTCCTCCATCCCTCGCTACCAATCCCTTCACTGGTCTCCATTCAGTGTCCTCCACCCCTCTCTACCAATCCCTCCACTGACCTGCATTCAGTGTCCTCCACTCCTCTCTACCAATTCCTCCACTGACCTCCATTCAGTGTCCTCCACCCCTCTCTACCAATCCCTCCACTGACCTCCATTCAGTGTCCTCCACCCTTCTCTACCAATCCTTTCACTGGTTTCAATTCAGTGTCCTTTCCCCCTTTCTGCAGCAGCAGATGTAGAGACCTGGGAACTCGGCACAGGGATGCGCCACACACCAGATTGGTCAGTGGGAAGAAAGCTCCATACACCAGAGTGGTCAGTGGGAAGAAAGCTCCATACACCAGAGTGGTCAGTGGAAAGAAAGCTCCATACACCAGAATGGTCAGTGGGAAGAAAGCTCCATACACCAGAGTGGTCAGTGGGAAGAAAGCTCCATACACCAGAGTGGTCAGTGGAAAGAAAGCTCCATACACCAGAATGGTCAGTGGGAAGAAAGCTCCATACACCAGAGTGGTCAGTGGGGGTGGGTGGAAAGAAAGGGGGGGGAAGAAAGCTCCATACACCAGAGTGGTCAGTGGACAGGAAGCTCCATACACCAGAATGGTCAGTGGGAAGAAAGCTCCTTACACCAGAGTGATCAGTGGGTGGAAAGCTCCATACACCAGAGTGGTCAGTGGGAAGAAAGCTCCATACACCAGAGTGGTCAGTGGGAAGAAAGCTCCATACACCAGAATGGTCAGTGGGAAGAAAGCTCCACACACCAGAGTGGTCAGTGGGAAGAAAGCTCCATACACCAGAGTGGTCAGTGGGAAGAAAGCTCCATACACCAGAATGGTCAGTGGGAAGAAAGCTCCATACACCAGAGTGGTCAGTGGGAAGAAAGCTCCATACACCAGAGTGGTCAGTGGGAAGAAAGCTCCATACACCAGAGTGGTCAGTGGGAGTAAATCTCCATACACCAGAGTGGTCAGTGGTCAGTGTCGTACTCCCCCATACCCGGAAGTACCTGATATTTCTGTGATTGGTGCAGAGTATTTGTGAGGGGAGGGGCCTCATTGAACCTGTTGCTGGGACTTCTGGCTGACATGGGGAAAACAAAGGTTCACTGGAACATATCGGTCATCTAGTGTAAAGCCGGCCATACATGGATCGAAATGTGGCCGGTTCAGCAGGCAAAGGATGAATTTTGATCCATATGGGCAGACTGGTTACACAGAAGGCCACACATCGATTATTTTCTGTACAATCGCCCTGTCAGATTTTTACGGTCGTAGCCGGCAGAGCTGATCAGTGTATTCCGAAGGCAGGAAAGTCCCCTCACTATAAGAATATAGTAGCTCAGCGTGAAGGATTCCCCCATTCGCATCCCGTGTGACTCATCAGGTAGCGGATCACATAACAGATTTGTTAGCTGGTTGGTTGAACTCGTACAATCAGATTGTAACGTGTGTTGTCAGCTTGTAAACAAGTGTGACTTTCCCGGTCACAAAGGCCCCGAGTTCATTCATTTTCCAGGCCACAGACTTCCCGGGATGAAGTTATTATAGGATAAGCCGTTGCTTCCGTCATGTAAGCCCCACAAAGGATTTTCTCTATGACACACATCAGCCCCAGGCAGTTCCCAGGCCTGGCCCCGCCCCCCGCCTGCCTCCCCCTCCCCCTCCCATTCTGGTTCATTCTGAAAGGGAATCCAGTTCTCATCTTGGGTTTCAGTTGGTGGGTGAGGGGGGGTCATGCGGATCTTGTATCCCGGGACGCTGATCAAATGTCCATGCATTATTTCTGACACTTCCTGGACCTGAATACTAAATATATCCCCCGCCTTCCCGGGAAATAAACAAGGATTCTTCCCAAACTCAGGAAAGCCGAGAATCGCTTGGGAATAAATCCAGGAGTGGAATGTCATCCAATGGGATGGATTCCCGCTGGGGAAGAATTTTCTTTATCTGGGAAAGTTCAGCGATAATCTGGAGGGTGCGACGCCCCAACGCACCACATCAAAGAAATCCCATCCCCCGCACCGACATCTGAAATTGGTGGCTTCTTTATGTGACTTGGCAAACGCACAATGGTCAGGCGAGCCCCCCCCCCCCCCAAGTTTTATTGGTGATTAACCACTTAAGACCTGGACCATTATGCAGGTAAAGGACCCGGCCAGTTTTTGCGATTCGGCACTGCGCCGCTTTAACTGACAATTGCGCGTCGTGCCTCTCAAACAAAATTGTTGTCGTTTTTTCCCCACAAATAGAGCTTTCTTTTAGTGGTATTTGATCACCTCTGTGTTTTTTATTTTTTGCGCTATAAACAAAAATAGAGCGTAAATTTTGAAAAAAATTCAATATTTTTAACTTTTTGCTATAATAAATATCCCCAAAAAAGATATAAAATGTTTTTTTCCTCAGTTTAGGCCGATACGTATTCTTCTACATATTTTTAGTAAAAAAATCGCAATAAGCGTTTATCGATTGGTTTGCGGAAAAGTTATAGCGTTTACAAAATAGGGAATGGTTTTATGGCATTTTTATTCACTATTTTTTTTCTACTACTAATGGCGGCGATCAGCGATTTTTTTTTGTGACTGCGACATTGCGGCGGACACATCGGACAATTTTGACACATTTTTGGGACTATTGTCATTTTTACAGCGAAAAGTGCTATAAAAATGCACTGATTACTGTGAAAATTACAATGGCAGTGAAGGAGTTAACCACTAGGGGGAGCTGTAGGGGTTAAGTGTGACCTCATATGTGTTTCTAACTGTAGGGGGGCGGGGCTGGACGTGTGACGGCAGTGATCGTCTTTCCCTATATCAGGGAACAGACGATCAATGAAGCTGCCACAGTGAAGAACAAGGAAGGTGTGTTTACACTCACCTCTCCCCGTTCTTCAGCTCCTGTGACCGATCCCGGGGACACCGGCGGCGATCGAGGTCCCGTGGTCACGAAGCTTCGGAACGGGTCACAAGCGCCGTCGGGGCCTGGCGCACTCTCATGACACATAGATTAACCTCTTTGGTCTGAATGACAAGCGTCATGTCTGGAGGAAACCAGGTCCCGCCCATCACCTGACCAATACCATCCCTACTGCGAAGCATGGTGGTGGCAGCATTACGCTGTGGGGATCTTTTTCAGCGACAGGAACTGGGAGACTAGTCAGGATGGAGGGAAAGATGAATGCAGCAATGTACAGAGACATCCTTGATGAAAACCTTCTCCAGAGCGCTCTGGATCTCAGACTGGGGTAAAGGTTTATCTTCCAATAGAACGACAGCCAAGATAACAAAGGAGGGGCTACGGGACAACTTGAGGGGCCCAGCCAGAGCTGCAAAATGGCTGCACCCCAACCCTCCCCCCATCCAACCTGATGGAGCGCGAGAGGTCCTGCAAGGAGAATGGGAGAAACTGCCCAGAAATAGGAGTGCCGCGCTTGTAGCATCATGCTCAAATGGGAGGAGCGTGTGATACTTCTGTACGTGGGAGGCGTCTGTGATACTTATGTACATGGGAGGAGCCTGTGATACTTATGTATGTGGGAGGAGCCTGTGATATTTATGTACATGGGAGGAGCCTGTGATACTTATGTACGTGGGAGGAGCCTGTGATACTAATGTACGTGGGAGGAGCCTGTGATACTTATGTACGTGGGAGGAGCCTGTGATACTTATGTACGACGGAGGAGCCTGTGATACTTATGTACGTGGGAGGAGCCTGTGATACTTATGTACGTAGGAGGAGCCTGTGATACTTATGTATGTGGGAGGAGCCTGTGATACTTATGTACGTGGGAGGAGCCTGTGATACTTATGTACGTGGGAGGAGCCTGTGATACTTATGTACGACGGAGGAGCCTGTGATACTTATGTACGTGGGAGGAGCCTGTGATACTTATGTACGACGGAGGAGCCTGTGATACTTATGTACGTGGGAGGAGCCTGTGATACTTATGTACGACGGAGGAGCCTGTGATACTTATGTATGTGGGAGGAGCCTGTGATACTTATGTACGTGGGAGGAGCCTGTGATACTTATGTACGTGGGAGGAGCCTGTGATACTTATGTACGACGGAGGAGCCTGTGATACTTATGTACGTGGGAGGAGCCTGTGATACTTATGTACGTGGGAGGAGCCTGTGATACTTATGTACGACGGAGGAGCCTGTGATACTTATGTACGTGGGAGGAGCCTGTGATACTTATGTACGATGGAGGAGCCTGTGATACTTATGTACATAGGAGGAGCCTGTGATACTTATGTACGTGGGAGGAGCCTGTGATACTTATGTACGTGGAAGGAGCCTGTGATACCTTTGTACGTGGGAGGAGCCTGTGATACTTATGTACTTGGGAGGAGCCTGTGATACTTATGTAGTACCGGCTGATAATAATGAATGGGGGGGGGGGGTAGTAGTAGTGGGTGATAATAATGGGGGGGGGGTAGTAGTACCGGCTGATAATAATGAATGGGGGGGGGTAGTAGTAGTGGGTGATAATAATGGGGGGGGGGGGGGTAGTAGTACCGGCTGATAATAATGAATGGGGGGGGGGTAGTAGTACTGGGTGATAATAATGGGGAAGGGGGTAGTAGTACCGGGTGATAATAATCGGGGTGGTGGTAGTAGTACCGGGGTGGTAATAATGGGGGGGTAGTAGTACCGGGTGATAATAATGGGGGGGTAGTAGTACCGGGTGATAATAATCGGGGGTGGTAGTAGTACCGGGTGTGTAATAATGGGGGGGTAGTAGTACCGGGTGATAATAATGAATGGGGGGTAGTAGTACCGGGCGGTATTAATGGACCGGGGGTAGTAGTACCGGGTGATAATAATGGGGGGTAGTACCGGCTGATAATAATGGGGGGGGGGGTAGTAGTACCGGGTGATAATAATGGGGGGGTAGTAGTACCGGGTGATAATAATGGGGGGGTAGTAGTACCGGTGATAATGATGGAGACATATAGTTCGGTATGGAGGGGCGGAGTCGGCAATCCGGGGCGGGAAGGGTTAATGGTCTCTCCCGTGTTAGGGGGCGGGTCCTGTGCCGGGAAGGGGTGGGGCCCGGGATGTGTCTCCGGTGGCGGGCGGTAGACGGTCTGGCGGTTGTCATGGTAACAGAGGGGGCGTGGTGAGGATCGGGCAGTATGGAGGACGGATACTCCGCTCTGTATGACACCGCCCCGCTATTCTCCTTCTGTCACGGTGAGTACCGGGGGAGGGGTTCTCGGTCCGGTATGTGTGTCTGTGTTCTCCCCCACACTACGTCTCCTCACACCCCGGTGCCCCCCCCCCTCTCCATAACATCGTGACACTGGAAGGAAGATACGGAGAACATGTTCTCCTTGAAGTTCATGGTCACCTCCTCACAGCTGGAGGAACTCAACTATGAGTTGGGGCTTAGTTTGGAATTAGGTTGGGGTAGGTTGATGTTGGGATAAGGGGTAAGATTAGATTGGGGTGGGCTAGTAGGTGAGGTTAGGTTGGGGTTGAGTTGGGTTAGATTGGGGTGGGCTAGGTTGAGGTGTGGTTAAGGTGGGGGGGGGGGGTGGTTTGAGTTAGATTGGGGTGGTCTAGGGGGTAGGTTGAGGGTGGTTTGGGTTAGGGTTAGGTTAGATTGGGGGGGGGGGGGGGAGTTGGGTTGGGGGTTAGGTTGAGGCTGGGTTATCTTGGGGTAGGGGTTGGGTTGGTGTTGGTCCGTGAAATGTTTTCTTTTTATATTTTCTCTTGAATTTTGGTGAAGGTTCCTTTCCTGAGCCGCCATCTTCCTCTGGTCTGTCGGGGTTCTGCAGCTCTCTGATGATGTGGCAAATGGGCTAGACTGCCCAAAGCCTCCTGGGTTGTATGGTGTGGGTGTCTCGGGGGGGGGTCTGTGGGTGTCTTGGGGGTGCAGGCAGTTGGGGTGATGTCATTCTCGCCTGCATACATACAGTGAAGTTCTCATGAGATCGTCAGCGATGGTGGAGAAACCCTTTTCATGGGACAGATGTTGGGGGTGATCAGTGATTATTTGGGATTGGTGATCTGTCTCTTCCAGGTGAGCTCCTTCATGTCAGACGGCAGATCTGGACAATGGAGGTCCAATCATCAGAATCATCCGATGTCTTTAGTGCGAGTCGCCTAGAAAGCTGAATATGTAAGAAAGTAAAAGCTCAGCACGATCCAATGGGAGTCCCGCCCCGCCCCGCCTCGCCTGTCTCTGCGCTGTCCAATGGGAGTCCCTCCCGCCTTGTCTCTGCGCTGTCCAATGGGAGTCCCTCCCGCCTTGTCTCTGCGCTGTCCAATGGGCGTCCCTCCCGCCTTGTCTCTGCGCTGTCCAATGGGAGTCCCTCCCGCCTTGTCTCCGGCTGTCCAATGGGAGTCCCTCCCGCCTTGTCTCTGCGCTGTCCAATGGGAGTCCCTCCCGCCGGTCTGGGCGCTGTCCAATGGGAGTCCCTCCCGCCTTGTCTCTGCGCTGTCCAATGGGAGTCCCTCCCGCCTTGTCTCTGCGCTGTCCAATGGGAGTCCCTCCCGCCTTGTCTCTGCGCTGTCCAATGGGCGTCCCTCCCGCCTTGTCTCTGCGCTGTCCAATGGGAGGCCCCCCCACCTGTCTGGGCGCTGTCCAATGGGAGTCGTCCCCCCCCCCCCCACCTGTCTGGGCGCTGTGCAATGGGGGGAGTCGTCCCCCCCCACCTGTCTGGGCGCTGTGCAATGGGAGTCGTCGTCCCCCCCCGCCTGTCTGGGCGCTGTCAATGGGAATTCCTCCCGCCTGCCTGGGCGATGTACAATGGGAGTCCCCCCCCCCCCCCCCCGCCTGTCTGGGCGCTGTCCAATGGGAGCCCCCCCCCGCCTGTCTGGGCGCTGTCCAATGGGTGTCCCCCCCCCCGCCGCCTGTCTGGGCGCTGTCCAATGGGAGTCTCCCCCCCCCCCCGCCTGTCTGGGCACTGTCCAATGGGAGTTCCCCCCCCCCGCCTGTCTGGGCGCTGACCAATGGGTGTCGTCGTCGTCGTCGTCGCCCCCCCCCCCCCCCGCCTGTTTGGGCGCTGTCCAATGGGAGCCCCCCCGCGCCTGTCTGGGGGCGGTCCAGGAGGAGTCCCCCCCCCCCCCCCCGCGCCTGTCTGGGCGCGGTCCAGGGGGAGTCCCACCCCCCCGAGCCTGTCTAGGTGCGGTCCAGGGGGAGTCCCGCCCCCCCGCGCCTGTCTGGGCGCGGTCCAGGGGGAGTCCCGTCGTCGTCCCCCGCGCTTGTCTGGGCACGGTCCAGGGAGAGTCGTCCCCTCCCCCCGCGCCCGCCTGGACGCGGTCCAGGGGGAGCCCCCCGCGCCTATCTGGGCGCGGTCCAGGGGGAGTCCCGTCCCCCCCCCGCGCCTGTCTTTGGCGCTGTCCAATGGGAGTCCCGCCTTCGGGGGCGGGGTTAGACCTTTCGCTGGCCATTTATTTCTGAGATTTTTTTTGTTTAGCTTTCAACCTCCAGAATTTGAAATGTCTTTTGACACGTTTTGATGGATCTCCATGCCGGTCGGGTGGATTTCTCATTTCCTGTGTTAGACTAATGGAGAGCAATTAGGAGGATGCGATGAAGAGTGATGATGTCATGGCGGAATGAACGGCCTCATAGATCTGTGCAATGCTTTTAGCAGAGGAGCGTTAATCGCCCTATAAAAATTGAC
Source organism: Rana kukunoris (assembly GCA_029574335.1). Taxonomy (NCBI): domain Eukaryota; kingdom Metazoa; phylum Chordata; class Amphibia; order Anura; family Ranidae; genus Rana; species Rana kukunoris. Next base: position 148,566,052 of record CM056059.1, on the reverse strand, counting down.
CAATCAGCAAAGGGATGCAGAAAACACCGGAGTAATTTCCTAATGACCTCTCCTGAGTAGATTTTATTTCCCATTCCTTATGGAGAGCGTCATCAGGAGGTCAATCAATGCATCTTCATTGTCTTCACTATGAGCTGCATAAAGAGTCCCCCTACCGTACTCCCGACATGTCCCCAAATATACACATGTCGGGAGTACGGTAGGGGGAGGGTGGTCTGGGGACATGCCGGGAGTACGGTCGAGAGGGAGGGTAGTTTGGGGACATGCCAGGAGTACGGTCGAGAGGGAGGGTAGTTTGGGGACATGCCGGGAGTACGGTAGAGGGGGGTGGTCTGGGGAAATGCTGGGAGTGCGATGGGGGGGGGGAGTCTGCGGACATGCCGAGAGTACGGTAGAGGGGGGGTGGTCTGGGGAAATGCCGGGAGTTCGGTAGAGGGGGGTGGTCTGGGGGACACGCCGGGAGTACGGTAAAGGGTGTAGTCTGGGGACATGCCGGGAGTACGGTAGGGGGAGGGTGGTCTGGGGACATGCCAGGAGTACGGTAGAGGGGGGGTGGTCTGGGGACATGCCAGAAGTACGTTAGAGGGGGGTAGTCTGGGGACATGCCGGGCGTGTGGTAGATGGGGGTGGTCTGGGGACATGCCAGGAGTATGTTAAAGGGGGTGGTCTGGGGACATGCCGGGAGTATGGTAAAGGGGGGGTGGTCTGGGGACATGCCGGGAGTATGGTAAAGGGGGGGTGGTCTGGGGAAATGCCGGGAGTATGGTAGGGGGGGGTGGTCTGGGGACATGCTGGGAGTATGGTAAAGGGGGGGGGTGGTCTGGGGACATGCCGGGAGTATGGTAGAGGGGGGGGGGTGGTCTGGGGACATGCCGGGGAGTATGGTAGAGGGGGGTGGTCTGGGGAAATGCTGGGAGTGCGATGGGGGGGGGGGGAGTCTGCGGACATGCCGAGAGTACGGTAGAGGGGGGGTGGTCTGGGGAAATGCCGGGAGTTCGGTAGAGGGGGGTGGTCTGGGGGACACGCCGGGAGTACGGTAAAGGGTGTAGTCTGGGGACATGCCGGGAGTACGGTAAGGGGGGGGTGGTCTGGGGACATGCCAGAAGTACGTTAGAGGGGGGTAGTCTGGGGACATGCCGGGAGTATGGTAGAGGGGGGTGGTCTGGGGACATGCCAGGAGTATGTTAAAGGGGGTGGTCTGGGGACATGCCGGGAGTATGGTAAAGGGGGGGTGGTCTGGGGACATGCCGGGAGTATGGTAAAGGGGGGGTGGTCTGGGGACATGCCGGGAGTATGTTAGGGGGGGGTGGTCTGGGGACATGCCGGGAGTATGGTAAAGGGGGGGTGGTCTGGGGACATGCCGGGAGTATGGTAGAGGGGGGGGGGGGTGGTCTGGGGACATGCCGGGAGTATAGTAGGGGGGGGGGTTCAGCATTTGCATCCTTATTGTAGGTTGTCAGGATCTCCCGTAATTTAGCCGGGTGATGAGAATCTCATTCTAGGTTCCTCTCCATTATTATTGATGAGTTTGTCCGAGGAGAACTTAATGGGATTGGTTCACTCGTCTCCCTCTGAGTCGGCTCTGTCTCTGCGTTTACTTGGCTTTCGCTCGGCTTGTAGCGACTCTGATATATCCCACATGTGCTCCTCTCTGATATAGACGCATCCTATGTACAGCTCTGTGACTCAGTGCAGATCTGCTGGGAGTACAGGGGAGGGGGCCCGCCCGGAGGACTCAATCCAGAGACAGGCTGTGGGGTAGTTTGGGGACACGCGGAAGAGTCATGGAGACACGCGGGAGCACATTTAGAACATGGAGACACGCGGGAGCACATTTAGAACATGGAGACACGCGGGAGCACATTTAGAACATGGAGACACGCGGGAGCACATTTAAAACATGGAGACATTCGGAAGGGCCATGGAGACAAGCGGGAGCACATTTAGAACATGGAGACAGGCGGGAGCACATTTAGAACATGGAGACACGCAGGAGGGTCATGGAGACAAGCGGGAGCACATTTAGAACATGAAGACACGTGGGAGGGCCATGGAGACATGCGGGAGCACATTTAGAACATGAAGACACGTGGGAGGGCCATGGAGACATGCGGGAGCACATTTAGAACATGAAGACACGTGGGAGGGCCATGGAGACATGCGGGAGCACATTTAGAACATGGAAAAACGCGAAAGGGCCATGGAGACACGCGGGAGCACATTTAGATCATGGAGAAAAAAAGTCCAGAAACGTCCCGTGTACATGAGATGTTGGGTGGAAGTTCTGTAGACGCCGCCCCTCTGGCCGGTCTCGGGGACGGAACATTGGATAGAGAAGTCTTCTGTATTCGGAAATTTTTCTGTATACAAAATCTAATCTGACTGCAATATTCATATTTTCCACCGAAGATAGTAAATTCCTCCTCCTCGGGGTTGGTGGTCATCCAATGAGGGGGCTGAGGAGCTCAGCAATGACATCATCGCCTCCACAATCCCGCCCGCCGCTGGGTGACGCTTCCTCTGTATACAGAAAGGTCAAAGATTTTCCACTCTGAAATGGAAGCCAAATTCCTCCGACCTCTAGATAGTGCAACGCGATCCGTTCCCTGCCTGGGAAGACTCCGATCTTCATTCATTCTCAGGGATGGGCAACGATCCTACATAGGAAGACTCCGACCTTCATTCATTCTAAGGGATGGTCAGAGTTTAGGGCCAATGATCTTACGTAGGAAGACTCCGACCTTCATTCATTCTCAGGGATGGGCAGAGTTTAGGGCAAACGATCGTACGAGGAAGACTCCAATCTTCATTCATTCTCAGGGATGGGCAGAGTTTAGGGCCAACAATTGTACATAGGAAGACTCCGATCTTCATTCATTCTAAGGGATGGTCAGAGTTTAGGGCCAATGATCTTACGTAGGAAGACCCCGATCTTCATTTATTCTCAGGGATGGGCAGAGTTTAGGGCCAACGATAATACATAGGAAGACTCCGATCTTCATTCATTCTCAGGGATGGGCAGAGTTTAGGGCCAATGATCTTACGTAGGAAGACCCCGATCTTCATTTATTCTCAGGGATGGGCAGAGTTTAGGGCCAACGATAATACATAGGAAGACTCAGATCTTCATTCATTCTCAGGGATGGGCAGAGTTTAGGGCCAACGATCATACATAGGAAGACTCCGATCTTCATTCATTCTCAGGGATGGGCAGAGTTTAGGGCCAACGATAATACATAGGAAGACTCAGATCTTCATTCATTCTCAGGGATGGGCAGAGTTTAGGGCCAACGATCATACATAGGAAGACTCCGATCTTCATTCATTCTCAGGGATGGGCAGAGTTTAGGGCCAACGATAATACATAGGAAGACTCTGATCTTCATTCATTCTCAGGGATGGGCAGAGTTTGGGGCCAATGATCGTATTTAGGAAGACTCAAATCTTCATCCATTCTCAGGGATGGGCAGAGTTTAGGGCCAGCGATCGTACGTAGAAAGACTCCGATTTTCATTCATTCTCAGGGATGGGCAGAGTTTAGGGCCAACGATAATACATAGGAAGACTCCGATCTTCATTCATTCTCAGGGATGGGCAGAGTTTAGGGCCAGCGATCGTACGTAGAAAGACTCCGATCTTCATTCATTCTCAGGGATGGGCAGAGTTTAGGGCCAGCGATAATACATAGGAAGACTCCGATCTTCATTCATTCTCAGGGATGGGCAGAGTTTAGGGCCAATGATCGTACGTAGGAAGACTCCGATCTTCATTCATTCTCAGGGATGGGCAGAGTTTGGGGCCAACGATCGTATTTAGGAAGACTCAAATCTTCATCCATTCTCAGGGATGGGCAGAGTTTAAGGCCAACGATCGTACACGAGAAGAGAGAAGAGCAGCAACTAAACTCCTTGGCTACTCATGCAGGATATTGAAATGATCGGAAGGTGAAGACGTCTGGTATCCATTTTATGGGTTGGGTGACAGCAGATTGATGAGCTCCTCTCTCTGCTCTCTCACCTTATCAGGTGTGTCCCTTTTGAGCACATGAACTGATTTATAAAAAGGTGTCCCAACATTGGTGTTCTCTGAGCCAATCACTGGGCACAGCGCAGCCAGGAGGGGGAGGGGAGAACATCTTCATTCGTTGTACATTCTGACCAGAGTGGCGCGGAGATCGGGGAGGGTGGGTGCGTCGTCCTATAGAATCCTCGGGGGAGGAGAACATCTCCCAGGCCGGGGTCTGGGGAGCGCCCCCCCCCTCTTGTAGGGATGCCCCCAGACCACGTCCTTCTTTTCCACATTGCAGGAAAAGTTCTTTTGTAATGTCCGAGAAGAGCGATTTTTATTTTTATTTTTTTTGTAGCTGAGTGATAATAGAACATTGGAGAAGTGTGAACTTGAAAATCTAGCGAGGAGGGTGAGACGAGCAAGAAGAAGAGCTCGGGGGGCGAACAAGGAGCGTGAGGGGGGGAGAGGCGAGTGAGGAGCCATGTGAGGGGTGAGGGGGGTGAGGCGAGCGAGGAGCCATGTGAGAGATGAGCGAGGGGTGAGGGGGGAGAGGCGAGCGAGGAGCCATGTGAGGGGGAAGAGGTGAGCAAGGAGCGTGAGGTGAGCGAGGAGCCATGTAAGGGATGAGCGAGGGGCGAGTGAGGAGCCATGTGAGGAATGAGCGAGGGGCAAGCGAGGAGCCATGTGAAGGGCAAGCGAGGAGCGTGAGGTGAACGAGGAGCCATGTGAGGGATGAACAAGGGGCGAGTGAGGAGCGTGAGGGGGGAGAGGCAAGCAAGGAGCCATGTGAGGGGCAAGCGAGGAGCGTGAGGCGTACGAGGAGCCATGTGAGGGATGAACGAGGGGCGAGTGAGGAGCGTGAGGGGGAGAGGCGAGTGAGGAGCGTGAGGCGAGGGAGGAGCCATGAGAGGGATGAGTAAGGGGCGAGTGAGTAGCATGAGGGGGGAGAGGTGAGCACGGAGCCATGTGAGGGGTGAGCGAGGAGCGTGAGGGGGGAGAGGCGAGCGAGGAGCCATGTGAGGGGCGAGCAAGGAGTGTGAGGGGGGACAGGTGAGCCAGGAGCCATGTGAGGGGCGAGCGAGGAGAGGCGAGTGAGGAGCCATGTGAGGGGCAAGCAAGGAGCGTGAGGGGGGACAGGTGAGCGAGGAGCCATGTGAGGGGCGAGCGAGGAGCGTGAGGGGGGACAGGTGAGTGAGGAGCCATGTGAGGGGCGAGCGAGGAGCGTGAGGGGGAGAGGCGAGCGAGGAGCCATGTGAGGGGCGAACGAGGAGCGTGAGGGGGAGAGGCGAGCGAGGAGCCATGTGAGGGGTGAACGAGGAACGTGAACACTTCCAATGGTGTGGAATCCTCCTCATTCTGAATGCAGTGAAAATGACGATCGATCGGGTTGGACGCAGTGAACTTTGTAACTTCTCAGTAGCTGACTTTGTTTTGTGAGTCGCTCGGCGGGGACGTTTTTTTTTCTCACATTTTGGCTGTTTGACAATTCGCACAATTTTGCAACTTTGACCCGAGTTGGTGAATCCGCTGAGATCATCACTTCCTGTATCCAGGGGGAATATTCCACGTTTTATTTGGGACAAGTTGGGCTTTCATTGGGTGGTGAATGAATTTTTATTAATAAATTGTTTTTCAAAATAGTAAAAATGTAGCGTTTATATTTCTTGTGATTTTATATTTTCTCCTGGTGGTCGCAGAGATATTGCATACTGTGTTTTTTTTTATATTTCCTCTCCCGCAAAGAATATATGATGGAATGGATCCTGTATATACAGTGCCTTGAAAAAGTATTCATACCCCTTGAAATATCACACATTTTGTCACGTGACGTGACCACCAAAAATTTACTTTATTGGGATTTTAAGATACCGTACATTAACCACTTCAGCCCCAGACCATTTTGTAGCTAAAAGACCTTGCCCCTTTTTGCGATTCAGCACTGCGTCGCTTTAACTGACAATTGCGCGGTTGTGCGACGTGGCTCCCAAACAAATTTTTTTCCCCACAAATAGAGCTTTCTTTTGGTTGTTTTTTGATCACCTCTGCGTTTTTTATTTTTTGCGCTATAAACAAAATGGGATATTTATTATAGCAAAAAGTAATAAATATTGAGTTTTTTTTTTTTTTTTTTTCAAAATTGTCGCTCTATTTTTGTTTATAGCGCAAAAAATAAAAACCGCACAGGTGATAAAATACCACCAAAAGAAATCTCTATTTGTGGGAATTTTTTTTTAATCAAAAGTAATAAGTTATTGCGTCTACAAAATATGGGATAGACTTATGGCATTTTTTTTTTACTAGTAATGGGCAGTGATCTTCTATTTATTTATTTTTAATCTTGACTGTGACATTGCAGCGGACACTTTTGACGCTATTTTGGGACTATTCACATTTATACAGCGAACAGTGCTATAAATATGCACTGGTTACTGTATAAATGTGACTGGCAGGTTAGGGGGCGATCAAGGGGTTAAATGTGTTCCCTGGGAGTGATTCTAACTGGGGGGGGGGGGGAGACTGACTGGGGGAGGTGACCGATCTGTGTTCCTATGTACAAGGAACACACCATCGGTCCCCTCTCCCTGACAGGACATGGATCTCTGTGTTTACACCCCATCATTACACACACAGATACACGTCCCTGCCCCTTGTTACCGAGCAATAGTGGCCGGGCATGCGCATCGGGTCCCCAGTGAGGTGGCGAGTGCACGCTCTCCACACTGCAGGGAATCCGAGGGCGTCATAAGACGGGTTACCGGAAGGACGAAGGGTTCCTGTGCCGTCATTTGACTATACGCCGAGCATGAACAGGTTAAAAATTATGATTTAAATCAAATCCACCCTGAAGGAAGATGATACAAATAAATATGTGAAAAGTGTGTGGGGGAGGGGCATTTGTATTCAGCCCCCTTCACTCTGATAACTAAAATCTAGTGGAACCAATTGTCTTTAGAAGTCACCTAATTAGTAAATAGAGTCCACCTGTGTGTCACGCAATCTAAGTATTAATACAGCTGTTCTGTGAAGCCCTCAGAGGTTTGTTAGAGAACCTTAGTAAACAACAGCATCATGAAGGCCAAGGAACACACCAGACAGGTGAGGGATAAAGTTGTGGAGAAGTATAAAGCAGGGTTAGGTTATAAAAAAATCTCCCAAGCTTTGAAGCTCTCACAGAGCTTGTGTTCAATCCATCATTGGAAAATAGAGTATGGCACAACTGCAAACCTACCAAGACATGGCCGTCCACCCAAACTGACCGGGCCGGACAAGAAGACCATTCATCAGAGAAGCAGCCAAGAGGCCCGTTGTAACTCTGGAGGAGCTGCACAGCTCAGGGGAAAGAATCTGTCCACAGGACAACTATTAGTGGTGCTCTCCACAAATCTGCCCTTCATGGAAGAGTGACAAGAAGAAAGACATTGGATGAAGAAAGACATAAGAAGTCCTGTTTGCAGTTTGTGAGAAGCCATGTGGGGGAGGGGACACGGCAAACATATGGAAGCAGGTGATCTGGTCACATGACACCAAAATTCAACTTTTTGGTCTAAAAGCAAAATGCTATGTGTGGCGGAAAACAAACACTGCACATCACCCTGAACACACCATCCCCACCGTGAAACATGGTGGTGGCAGCATCATGTGGCGGGGATGCTTTTCTTCAGCAGGGACAGGGAAGCTGCTCAGAGTTGATGGGAAGATGGATGGAGACAAATACAGGACAATCTTAGAAGAAAGCCTGAGACTGGGGGGGGGGGGGGGTTGTATGATGGAATGGATCCTATATATCTAATTGTAGAGGTTGGAGATGATCGGTGTATGGATGACCCTTTTAGAGGTTGGAGATGATCGGTGTATGGATGACTCTCGTAGAGGTTGGAGATGATCGGTGTGTGGATGACTCTAGTAGAGGTTGGAGATGATCGGTGTGTGGATGACTCAAGTAGAGGTTGGAGATGATCGGTGTGTGGATGACTCTAGTAGAGGTTGGAGATGATCGGTGTGTGGATGACCCTCGTAGAGGTTGGAGATGATCGGTGTGTGGATGACCCTCTAGAGGTTGGAGATGATCGGTGTATGGATGTCACTCATAGAGGTTGGAGATGATCGGTGTGTGGATGACCCTCGTAGAGGTTGGAGATGATCGGTGTATGGATGACCCTCGTAGAGGTTGGAGATGATCGGTGTATGGATGACCCTCGTAGAGGTTGGAGATGATCGGTGTATGGATGACCCTTTTAGAGGTTGGAGATGATCGGTGTATGGATGACTCTCGTAGAGGTTGGAGATGATCGGTGTGTGGATGACTCTCGTAGAGGTTGGAGATGATCGGTGTATGGATGACCCTCGTAGAGGTTGGAGATGATCGGTGTATGGATGACCCTTTTAGAGGTTGGAGATGATCGGTGTATGGATGACTCTCGTAGAGGTTGGAGATGATCGGTGTGTGGATGACTCTCGTAGAGGTTGGAGATGATCGGTGTGTGGATGACTCTCGTAGAGGTTGGAGATGATCGGTGTGTGGATGACTCAAGTAGAGGTTGGAGATGATCGGTGTGTGGATGACTCAAGTAGAGGTTGGAGATGATCGGTGTGTGGATGACTCTAGTAGAGGTTGGAGATGATCGGTGTGTGGATGACTCTAGTAGAGGTTGGAGATGATCGGTGTGTGGATGACTCTAGTAGAGGTTGGAGATGATCGGTGTGTGGATGACCCTCGTAGAGGTTGGAGATGATCGGTGTGTGGATGACCCTCTAGAGGTTGGAGATGATCGGTGTATGGATGTCACTCATAGAGGTTGGAGATGATCGGTGTGTGGATGACCCTCGTAGAGGTTGGAGATGATCGGTGTATGGATGACCCTCGTAGAGGTTGGAGATGATCGGTGTATGGATGTCACTCATAGAGGTTAAGGTTCATCACCTGAAACTGTTGGAATTGGTTTCAGTAGTAGGCGGTTTCATTCTCGGCACGCCGGTCTGATTTCATGATTATCATAATTTATTCATCTCATTATCCGCCTCGCCTCGTTCCTCTATCACACCTCCAGTTATTCTGGGTGTTTGTAGATCAGGTTGTCGCACGTTTCTAATAAGTAATAATCGCTGTACATGGCGGATATCGCCGATCGCCTGTCCGGAGCCCTTCTATGACGCACTACTGCACAATGGTTGTGCCTCCCTACAATGCCAGGAAGGCAGGAAGATGTATACAATCTGCACCTAGAAAGTGTTCTGCCAATGATTGTCCCCAAATAAAGCTAAAGCCTCTTCATCCACCAATCAGAATAATGCGTCCCGTCTCTGTGTCTCCTTTTCTCCAATACAATCCTTCTAAACCCGCCGGTGACCCTTCGCCTCTCGTGTGCGACGTCAGAGATGAAACGCATTGTAAATCCACTCCAATGCATTTTTGAGGGCAATTGACGTTTTCTGGTTGTTTGATCGGTATTTTCAGGAGAGGTGGGCGGGTCTTCCCATATGGAGTCCTTTTTTGTAAAGGAACATCTGCCGGTCTCCAAATACAATATACACCTCTTTTCCTGACGCCCTCGTAAACTATACTTGTTCTTCTGACTCAGAGCCATTGCTAGGGATCGTTTAGGAAGGCGGTTGTACAGACGAGAATTTCGTCCCAATAACATGTAGGAGACGCAGAATATTCGGGTGATTTGTGTGGAAATGGTGAAAACGCGAAGGGCGGGATTTACTGGAGAGTTTAAAATGCGATGCAGTTCTGTGTGGGAGCCAATCAGCTTCCAGGATTTGTTGTCAAGTTAGAAGTTGATTGGCTGCACCACGTTTTGCACTCTCCATAGGAAGGGTAATGAGTTTTGGGTGGAGAGGATTTCTTGCCCCCCAGGAAGGGTAATGATTTGGGTGGAGGGGATTTCTTACCCCCCAGGAAGGGTAATGATTTGGGTGGAGGGGATTTCTTACCCCCCAGGAAGGGTAATGATTTGGGTGGAGGGGATTTCTTACCCCCCAGGAAGGGTAATGATTTGGGTGGAGGGGATTTCTTGCCCCCCAGGAAGGGTAATGATTTGGGTGGAGGGGATTTCTTGCCCCCCAGGAAGGGTAATGATTTGGGTGGAGGGGATTTCTTGCCCCTCCCCCGGGGGGGGGGGGAAGGGTTGCCTGACTGTCCTGAATTGTGCTCTTCTTCATATTTCAGATGACAGCGCCTCGGCGTCCAGCAGCATGGAGGTGACGGAGCGCGTTGCGTCCCTGGAGCAGCGGGTGCAGATCCAGGAGGATGAGATCCAGCTGTTAAAGTCGGCCTTGGCTGATGTAGTGCGGAGGCTGAATGCGTCAGAGGAGCAGCAGGCACTACAGACCCGAAAGGGACCCACCAAAGGTGCGTTGGTGTCGATGTGTATCCATTGTGGTCACTAGGTGTAGCCCAGCCCCCCCCCCGCCTGTGTATTTTTACATTACGGGGCCCAGGAACTTTATTTTTGCTATTGGGTTATATGCAGCTACTTCCAGGTGATTGTACACTGAGAAGGCTGCAGGGACATCCCACTATTTAATCCCTCCTACTCCCAGCCAATATAACCCCTCCTATTCGCGGCCAATGTAACCCCCTCCTACTCGCGGCCAATGTAACCCCCTCCTACTCGTGGCCAACCTGTGTTGTTTCCTGCTCCATTGTGGTTCCAATCCACCTTCCTGATTGATTAACCGCCCAGCAGAACTTTGAAGGACTGGACCCCGACCCCACCCCAACAGAGTTATATACAGCCCAATGCCCCCGTCTGCCAGTAGCAGAGCCCCCAAATACCCCTGCGGGGGTATGCCAATCGAAGCCAGCATGGGGTATTCCCCTTGTTTATCCTGCATGTGAGGCGGCTTTCCTTCTCCAATTCCTCCTTAGTTTGTGTGGTGACCGCTCTTCTGAGAGCACCAAGGTTGCTTGGCATAATATTCTGTATTGGTGCATCTGCGCAACCTCTCACTTGTGGCCCCTAGTACCCAAGTGTTTGCATGACATAGGCCCTCGCTGTGCCTGCGCCTCCTCACTTTCAGGTGCGTCACTTTGGCTGCATGTGGTAACGGCTTGCGCCAAGGTGGGAAGGGGAGATATTGGCTCACGCCAAGGTGGGAAGCGGAGGTATCGGCTCGCGCCAAGGTGGGGAGGGGCGGTATCGGCTAGCGCCAAGGTGGGGAGGGGCGGTATCGGCTAGCGCCAAGGTGGGGAGGGGCGGTATCGGCTAGCGCCAAGGTGGGGAGGGGAGGTATAGGCTGGCGCCAAGGTGGGGAGGTATCGGCTGGCGCCAAGGTGGGGAGGGAAACCCCCCCTGCGTTACGGTATGGAGGGGCGGTATCGCACCGCGGCATGGAGGGGAGGTATCGGGCCGCGCCGCGGCATGGAGGGGAGGTATCGGGCCACGCCGCGGCATGGAGGGGAGGTATCGGGCCGCGCCGCGGCATGGAGGGGAGGTATCGGGCCGCGCCGCGGCATGGAGGGGAGGTATCGGGCCGCGCCGCGGCATGGAGGGGAGGTATCGGGCCGCGCCGCGGCATGGAGGGGAGGTATCGGGCCGCGCCGCGGCATGAAGGGGAGGTATCGGGCCGCGCCACGGCATGGAGGGGAGGTATCGGGCCGCGCCACAGCATGGAGGGGAGGTATCGGCCCGCGCCGCAGCATGGAGGGGAGGTATCGGGCCTCGGCATGGAGGGGAGGTATCAGGCCGCGCCGTGGTATGCAGGGGAGGTATCAGCCCACACCGTGGTATGCAGGGGAGGTATCGGCCCACACCATGGAGAGGGGGAGGGGAATTTTGGTTATTTTGTTTCCTTTTGACCCTGTTGTCACCTTTTGTCCTAGAACAGTAAGTGAGGGCTGTCCCTACAATGGAGACACCGGCAGTGACTTGGTGCCGGCTTTTCTCTCATATTCAGTTTTTTCTTCTTTTTAATTGAAATGAGAATTGTAAACCCAATCTTCTAGAAATGTGAGGTGTTCTCTGTTCTGTATACAGCACCCTCTGCTGGGAAAGAGAAGCAAAAAGGTAACTCGTCTTCATCCTCCTCCTCATCACCGATAAATTATTCTGTGTTGTGCAGCACTAACAGAATGGCTCCCGTATTGCTTGAATCCGGAGAGTGTTTTTGTTTTTTATATCAAAGTTTTTTTATACTTTTTGGATAATTCTAAATAATTTTTGGACCTTGCTGCTTTTTTGTCTAAAAAAAATAAATAAAATATTCTTTGTGTTATTATAGAATGTCTGTCTGTCAGTTTTTGTACTTCCATATTAATAAGGGAAAATATTTAGGGCTGTTACTGATCAAAATTTTTGTGTTCGATTAATCGTTTTTTTATTTTTTATCGATTAATCGACTAATTTCGATTAATTATAACGCATATACAGATCCAACTACTTTTAGCTGATCTCCTTGCAGGCTGATTCCCAGTGCAGCTATCAACCACTGGAAAATGGATAGCAGGATACAAAAAACACACAAAGGCAGCGCTCGATGGGAATAGCATTAAAACTTTTATAGTCTTCAAGTAGGTAACAAAATAAATATTGCACTGGAGATAAAAATCGATGTAGCTACATAAACTGTAAAAATTGTGCGAGTAATACCAAACAGTACCAAAAGCAGTCAGAAAAACATGTAGCTAAGTATTATACTGGTATAAGAATGTGTACAACGATACCACTGCTGAATCCAGATGAGGAGAGGTTAACATCAGTCCATCGGCATGTAGATGTCCCATGAAGGGAACTATCACAACTCCCAGTGAATGGTTGTAGAATCCCAGGTTGATAGAGGGAAGTGATAGAGGGAAGTGTAACAGCCCTTGCGTGTGGCAGATAGTAAGGTCCCGTCGGCATGCAGATATGAAGGCACAGCAAAGGAGCCCTTCAGATGGACACAGCAAGCCCCGCCGGTGTCCGTGACGTTACCGGATCTCCGACGGAACTCCCTGAAGGCCCAGAAGCCGGCGGAGAGGTGAGTACCAATCAAAAGAATTTTAATCGATCAAAAAGATTTTGATCGATCAAAAAAATTAAAGATTAATCGATTAATTTAAAGTTAATTTGCACAGCCCTAAAATATTGCATCACAATTCCGCTCAAAATGAAGATAAAATATAAATAACAATAAATATAAAGTCACAATTCTGTCTGCTGGCTCCTTTTTCCTGACACCAAGAGATAAAAGGTGACAGGGGAGGGAGCCTCAGCACACTCTCAGCTCTCTGCCCCCTGCTTTCTGAAATCTCAGACAAACTGTATAAATTCTGCAGTCTCAACAGACAAACAGAAAACTTATGTCAGAGGATTTGTTTCCTCTGTATCACCTGAGGCCGGTCGCTTCCCTGGGGATATGGAAGGTTTGCAACCCCTTTGCATACTGTACAATGAATGAACTGTGCATTCCCATTAGAATATCACACAGAAGAAATCGCAGCAGAAAATATAAATATTACACAGAAATTACCTCAGCATTGACACCAATATGACATCATAGGTCCAGAATATTACTTGGCAGCATGTGGGACCCACTCAAGAAGAGAGACCTCTGACATGTATGGAGGGGGATGGGAGATCCCAGCATTTGGAGATGGGATAATAAGCTCCCGGGGGGTGGGGATTTAAGGTGGCCTTTTTATAAGTATTTGTTCCCTAAAAGGGGTTGTCCACCCAAAACCGATATCTCACATGTATGGTGTCATTGAGATCTCACTAAGGAAATGCTGACTGCCTCCGGCTCCATAATTTAAGTTGCAGATACAGATATGTAGGAAAGTCTGAACACCTGCCCTGCATAGAAGCCAGGAAACGGAGGATAATTTTTAGGGTTGCACCGATACCAATACTAGTATCAAATGCTCCGATGCCTAACCTGAGCTCTCCACAATGTCCTCTGGCTCCCCATGTCCTCCTCCGGCTCCCCGTGTCCTCCTCCAGCTCCCAGTGTCCTCCTCTGTGTCCTCCTCCGGTTCCCCGTGTCCTCCTCCTCTCCACATCCTCCTCCGGCTCTCGGTGTCGCTCTCTGTGTCCTCCTCCGGCTTCCCATGTCCTCGTCCTCCTCCGGCTCTTGGTATCCTCCTCTGTGTGCACCTCCGTGTCCTCCTCCGGCCCTCCCAGCGTCTTCGTCCTCCGTCTCTTGGTGTCCTCCTCTGTGTGCTCCTCCGGCTCTTCGCGTTATCCTTCTCCGGCTCCCTGTGTCCTCCGGCTCTCTGGGTCGTCCTCATCTGGTCTCCCGGTGTCCTCCGGCTCCTGGTTTCCTCCTCTGTGTGCTCCTCTGGCTCCCGGTGTTGTTCCCCGTGTCCTCCTCCAGTCCCTCCCCACCCCCCCTGTCCTGGATCTGTCAGGATGGAGAGCGGAGGAAGGGGCCGGTATATCTGTAATTTATCATCTCCTTCCTTTTCTAAATGCACAAAGTCTATGATCATTGACTGTCCAATCATAACAGAGCATTGTAACCAGTTTTCTCTTCCTCAGGTTAGAATGGGGGGAGGAGCCTCTGTCTCCTGTCCATTCATCTCCAGTGCAGCAGAGACTGCAGAGAAAGGGACTGGAGAATATGTGTCCTCACTCCCTTTCCATGTCTCAAAGGGGAGATATCTCTCCAAAGCCCCCCAACAGGGCTGATAAAAAATAAAGAATTGTAATAAAAGGTTAAATTGTAAAAATAACAAAATTAATAAAAAAAAACACTAACATAGTCCAGCCCCCCCCCCCCCCCCCAAAAAAAAGAAAAATAACAGAAAAAATATAAATTGTAAAAAATAAAATTGTAAAAATAAATAAACGACTGACACGCCCAATTAGTGCTGCATGTTAGTGCCTCTGTCGCATGCCATAAAAACAATTTTGGTACTGGGTCCTAATCAGTGCAACCCTAATATTGTTATCATGTGATGGCGGCTAACCGCATGCTTGTCATTCTGACACTAGAGGCAGACGGAGCATTTGATATATTTATTTGATTCTACAGCTCGCCCATTGGTCCAGGGACTGACAATGAGGACCGCCGTAAACAGCGAGACCATCTTACCAAAGAAACCTACTGGCTCTCTCCCCTCTCCTTCGGGGACCCGGAAAGACATCGTTCCTCTATCATCCAAAAGGTAAGTGCCCGAGGCTGGGTGTCCTGATCCATAGCCGCTCTGTCATCTCCGAGGCTGGGGGTCCTGATCCATGGCCGCTCTGTCATCTCCGAGGCTGGGGGTCCTGATCCATGGCCGCTCTGTCATCTCCGAGGCTGGGGGTCCTGATCCATGGCTGCTCTGTCATCTCCGAGGCTGGGGGTCCTGATATATGGCTGTGAGCGGCTTTGTGCCCCCCAGAGCACTATGTTGATTGAGACAAGGGCCTCTTCCTGACAACCCTGGGCGGTGGTTGTGGGGGTCTGTGGGCAGGGGGATTATCAGAAACTGGAAGCCCCATTTAACAAGGGGACCCCCAGATCCCACCCCCATATGAATGAGTATGGGGTACATAGTGTAGTGTAAATAAAAAAAAAAGAGACGGTTTTTGACAATTCCTTTAATAAACTTTAAGAACGTCCCCCCATCGTAGCTCCAATGTGTTTTTTTTTCTCTGGTCTTCTCCCTCTGGTGATGTGTTCTTCCTCCGGTCTTCTCCCTCCGGTGATGTGTTCTTTCTCCCAGTGTTCTCCCTCGGGTGATGTGTTCTCCCTTCGGGTGATGTGTTCTCCCTTCGGGTGATGTGTTCTCCCTTCGGGTGATGTGTTCTCCCTTCGGGTGATGTGTTCTCCCTTCGGGTTTTCTCTCTCTGGTGATGTGTTCTTCCTCCCAGTCTTCTCCCTCTGGTCATGTGTTCTTCCTCCGGTCTTCTCCCTCTGGTCATGTGTTCTTCCTCCGGTCTTCTCCCTCTGGTCATGTGTTCTTCCTCCGGTCTTCTCCCTCTGGTCATGTGTTCTTTCTCCCGGTCTTTCTCCCTCTGGTCATGTGTTCTTTCTCCCGGTCTTTCTCCCTCTGGTCATGTGTTCTTTCTCCCGGTCTCTCTCCCTCTGGTCATGTGTTCTTTCTCCCGGTCTTTCTCCCTCTGGTCATGTGTTCTTTCTCCCGGTCTTTCTCCCTCTGGTCATGTGTTCTTTCTCCCGGTCTTTCTCCCTCTGGTCATGTGTTCTTTCTCCCGGTCTTTCTCCCTCTGGTCATGTGTTCTTTCTCCCGGTCTTTCTCCCTCTGGTCATGTGTTCTTTCTCCCGGTCTTTCTCCCTCTGGTCATGTGTTCTTTCTTCTTTCTCCCATGTGTTCTTTCTCCCGGTCTTTCTCCCTCTGGTCATGTGTTCTTTCTCCCGGTCTTTCTCCCTCTGGTCATGTGTTCTTTCTCCCGGTCTTTCTCCCTCTGGTCATGTGTTCTTTCTCCCGGTCTTTCTCCCTCTGGTCATGTGTTCTTTCTCCCGGTCTTTCTCCCTCTGGTCATGTGTTCTTTCTCCCGGTCTTTCTCCCTCTGGTCATGTGTTCTTTCTCCCGGTCTTTCTCCCTCTGGTCATGTGTTCTTTCTCCCGGTCTTTCTCCCTCTGGTCATGTGTTCTTTCTCCCGGTCTTTCTCCCTCTGGTCATGTGTTCTTTCTCCCGGTCTTTCTCCCTCTGGTCATGTGTTCTTTCTCCCGGTCTTTCTCCCTCTGGTCATGTGTTCTTTCTCCCGGTCTTTCTCCCTCTGGTCATGTGTTCTTTCTCCCGGTCTTTCTCCCTCTGGTCATGTGTTCTTTCTCCCGGTCTTTCTCCCTCTGGTCATGTGTTCTTTCTCCCGGTCTTTCTCCCTCTGGTCATGTGTTCTTTCTCCCGGTCTTTCTCCCTCTGGTCATGTGTTCTTTCTCCCGGTCTTTCTCCCTCTGGTCATGTGTTCTTTCTCCCGGTCTTTCTCCCTCTGGTCATGTGTTCTTTCTCCCGGTCTTTCTCCCTCCGGTCATGTGTTCTTTCTCCCGGTCTTTCTCCCTCCGGTCATGTGTTCTTTCTCCCGGTCTTTCTCCCTCCGGTCATGTGTTCTTTCTCCCGGTCTTTCTCCCTCTGGTCATGTGTTCTTTCTCCCGGTCTTTCTCCCTCCGGTGACGCGTTCTCCCTCCACTGCTGTCTTCTCCTCCCTTCGGTGATGTGTTCGTTCTCCGGTCGTCTTCATCCAGTGATGTCTTCTCCCTCCATTGATGTGTTCTCTCTCCGGTCTTTTCCCTCTGGTCTTCTTCCTCCGGTTATGTGTTCTTCCTCTGGGCTTCTTCCTCCGGTGATTCGTTCTTCCTCCGGTCTTCTCTGTCACCAATTCAGACCTTCTCCGATGCTGGCTCCCGCTGTTGTAATTTCTGATGTCTGCCAGTTCTTATATAGCCATGGGGCATGGCCACCCAGTGACGTCATTATGAGACCCCTGTGACGTCTTGATCCTCTGAACAAATGTTGCATGCCACAAGTCAGATTATATGCGGCTTCCATTCAAATCAATGGGCTGAAAGTCGAATCAATTAAAGCAGAGCTCCAGCCCCACCACCAAAAATGAAAAGTCTGACTTTTAATACATGTCCAGAGATCCCAAGATGTCGGCATCCCAGGCCATTTTTCCACTGGAAAGGCGTCGGCTGGGGGCGTAGGCGTGTTGGGGGACGTAGACTTGCCTATGGCATGCCCGGGGGCGTAGGCATGCCTTGGGCTTGGCGTGCTGGTGGGACGTAGGTGTGCGGGGACGTAGGGGTGTTAGGGGGACATAGGCACGCTGGGGGGGCGTAGAAATGCTGGGGCTGTGATGCTTTGTTTCAATGTAGGTATTTTATCCACTGTCACGTTTGATCGGGGGGCACTATTGTCTGCTGAACATGGGACCGTACTGCAAGCACTCAGTGCATGAGGTTGTGGTACGGTAGTGCAGCATTTAGGGGGTTACAAGAGGCTCTTCTGACTTCCTCGTGGACGGGAGTAATGGATGGAGGAGTCCAGTTTTGCCTATTTACTGTCTAAAATCTTTTTTCAGAACTTTTTAAAAATGTTGTTTTGTTATATATTTGTAGCTGCGTTTCTGTCCTCTTGTCTTCAGTGGTCATTGTGTTCTTCTGTAGACCTCTGTTGGGATAGCTCTGTATGTCCTCCTGTCTTGTTGTCTGCTGATCTGTCCTTGCACTCATTTACACTTTGCTTCTTTCCTGCATCATTCTGGCTCTAGCAAGTCTGTGCGTCTCGTGAATACATGTAAAATAACTAAAGCCACGTCCAGGTAAATGCTTTTCATTACTTTCCTTTTCTTGATTGTGACTCTTTACTGATGTTCTTCCTCTGAGGCCGGTCACACATGTAGGGTGCAGGTTGTATATTCCGGGTGCATTTTGCATTTTTCAATACACGCTTTTGATGCATTGAAATTTATGGAACCAAAAATTGTGAAAAAGTCTTTGGCCCTTTACAAAACCTTTTTTTTCTTTCCACAGATGTGAACATGACCCATAGGAAACCATGTTTGATTGACTGTAGGGGGTTGGATGGACTGTGGGGTTGGACTGTGGGGTGTAGGGTTGGACTGTCGGTTTTTAGATGGACTTTAGGGTTGGCTTTCAGGTGTTAGATGGACTGTAGGGTGTAGGGTTGGACTGTCGGTTGTTAGATGGACTTTAGGGTTGGCTTTCAGGTGTTGGATGGACTGTAGGGCTGGACTGTAGGGTATAGGGTTGGACTGTCGGTTGTTAGATGGACTTTAGGGTTGACTTTCAGGTGTTGGATGGACTGTAGGGCTGGACTGTAGGGTGTTGGCTGGACTGTAGGGTTTTACCACGTTTTATTGGTCTTGTGTAATATTCAAATTTTCTGAGATACAGAATTTTGGGGTGTCACTCGTCGTTATCATCAAAATTAAATAATATATCGCTCTGTGTGTAATCATCTATATAAAATACGATTTTTTTGATATTCAAATTTGCACCTATATGTATATAGATAGCACTGTGTATGTATATATACTGTATATAGATGGCACTATTTATATGTGTATATACTGTATATAGATAGTACTGCTGCCCTCGTCCCTCAGTGATTTCAGTCTATTGCCTTCTTTTAGTAATGTTAAAAGAACAAACTCTACTGAACGCGTTTCACCTGGAGGCCGAAGAGAAAGCAGTGGTGATGCCAAAAGTAGCCGGAATCGTGCTGGATCTACCAGCAGCTCTTCCAGCAGCAAGAAAAACAGTGAAAGGTAGGAGGTTGGGCGCTGGTAAGAGGAGGTTGGGCGCTGGTAAGAGGAGGTTGGGCGCTGGTAAGAGGAGGTTGGGCGCTGCTAAGGGGAGTGTTAAGACCTGCAGTGGTTATGGTACTGCGGCTTTCCTATCCTCTCCCAATTGCCGAGCATAATGGATTATCGTTACCATAGAAGGTAGAGGAATAGTGGAGGTGAATGCAGTTTCCAAGATGATTCTTTCGAATGGTTAGTAACCCCCCCCCCCCCCACCCAAGCATTAGCCAAGACTTCATGAAGGGGTGTCCAGGTCAAGAATAGCTTTATTGAGAGGCAGGTTACTTATATACAGCAAAAGGGATACTTGATGTAATCAGATATACAATGACGCCCTCCTCCCACATCATACAATGGTGTACTAATGAGCCCCCCTTTAATAGACCTCTTTTAGGAGACAGACGTCTGTCTCCGATAGAATCCACATGAGTTAATTACTGGTCATTTGCCCAGACGAGGTGATGTAGAGGCAAGAACTTCTCACCTGCTAAACAATAGTAATTCACACAATGAACACTTCTTGAGAGACAAACTAAAGATCATTTACATGACACATTAAGATCAGTTTAAGGAGTAAACCAATTATCTCCAGGCAGAGAGCACCCTGCCATTGCATACCCCCTGATAGCCCCGATCTGGGGGACCAACATATCCAAATTCACCCAGATCGGTCCAGGGGTTCTTAAAAGACAAACAGAGTCTATGAGAAAATCAAGAAAAAAGTCTATTTTCTTCACAAGGAGGTTGGGCGCTGGTAAGAGGAGGTTGGGCTGGGCGCTGGTAAAAGGAGGTTGGGCTGGGTGCTGGTAAAAGGAGGTTGCGCTGGGCGCTGGTAAAAGGAGGTTGGACTGGGCCCTGGTGGGAGGTTGGGCTGGGCCCTGGTGGGAGGTTGGGCTGGGCCCTGGTGGGAGGTTGGGCTGGGCCCTGGTGGGAGGTTGGGCTGGGCGCTGGTGGGAGGTTGGGCTGGGCGCTGGTGGGAGGTTGGGCTGGGCGCTGGTGGGAGGTTGGGCTCAGGAATTGTCTGGCGGTTTTCTGGTACTGATCGTGTATTTGGCCTCATTCCTCTTGTTGAGTGAAGCTGAGCGGTTTCTGTCTTTCTGTCACTTCGGATGAGAACACAACCGTGACTAAAATTAAAGAGAAAAATGTGATTCGTCTTGTTTCAATAGAAATGTTCCTCTGTTCTGCCCCACCCCCCTCCATGCAATCTTCTGGTGTGTCAGGGGTTGTCATCGAGAGAACCCAGCTATTCCCGCCCTTTCCTAGCAGATCCACCACAATGGAGGCTGGGCAGTGCGATAGCTCCACCCATCCATTCAGAGATCCAGTGTCATTCATAGACTCTGTACATTGGCCTCTGTGAATAATGGATCTTCCAGGAAGGGACGGGCTCTCCTGTCAGGGGGGGACGTTTCTACCAATCTCCAGACAGTCTTTCAGTCTCTGTATAAGAGGAAAAACTTTATTGGCAATAGAAGTGTGCAGAGGGAGGACCCATCGGCCTATAGAACGGGTCAAAGGGCATTCTGCCGGATTGATTCCAATTGACTCGAAACCCGGAGAAATCTCCAAAAGAGAACCTGAATCCTATGAATAAGGGGGTGCCTTCACTCACTGTCACAGGGCGGGGGATGAGTGGGGGGGCTGCATAGTAACATGATGCAGTTCAAATCCAGGTGTAGCTGCCATGTCTTCATTATATACTGCGCTGTGACAGAAGAAATGACTTCCAGGTGAGTTTATATCTCCTACAGTGGCCGCGGCCTCCCCCCGATCCACAGGCCTCCACTGATGTGTGACCTCCCCCAAACCATGCCCCCTTCCCCCATGGACTGCCCCTCATCCGATCCATGGCCCCCCTTGATTGCTCCCCCCCCTCCATGCACGGGCTCTCACCCGATCCATGGCCCCCTTGATCCGCCCCCCATGCACGGCCTCTAACCTGATCCACCCCCCCCAATGCATGGCCTCTCACCTGATCCATGGCGCCCTTGATGCACCCCCCCAATGCACGGCCTCTCATCTGATGTGCGGTCTCCCCCGGATGCGCGGTCTTCCCCGATCCATAGCCCCCCGATGCGCGGCCTCCCCAGATCCATAGCCCCCCCTGATGTACAGTCTCCCCCGAAACCTGGCCTCTCCCTATCTTCTGCCTTTCTCCTGATCCATGGCCTCCCGATCCCCCCCCCTCCCGATCTGTGGATTTCCCCCCCCCCCCCAATGCACAGCATCTCTCCGATGTACTGTCTCCCCAATCCGCGTCCTCCCTCCGGTGTGCAGCCTCTCCCGATCCATAGCCCCCACTTATGTGCAGCCTCCTCCGAACCATAGCCCCCATGTGCTGTCACCCCAAGATCCATCCATGCCCCTCCCCCTGATCCGTGGCCTCTCGATTCCCCCCCCCCTGATCTGCGGCCTCCCCCCGATGCACAGCATCTCTCCGATGCGCTGTCTCTCCGATCCGTGGCCTACCTCAGATGTGCAGCTTCTCCCGATCCATAGCTCCCGTGGCCTACCTCAGATGTGCAGCTTCTCCAGATCCATAGCTCCCCTGATGTGCAGCCTCCCCTGAACCATAGCCCGCGGTCTCCCCCAGATCTATGCCCCCCCAATCCGTGGCCTCCCTCCGATGCGCGGTCTCCCCCAATCTGCCTCCTCCCGATGCTCAGCCTCCCTCCGTTCCATGGCCCCCCCGATCCATAGCCCCCCCCCCCCCGATCCGCAGCCTCCCTTGATCTGGAGATTTTTTGGGCTGTGGTGGAGCCACCATGCAGAGACGTTGTGCAGCATTCTTGTAGAATGTTTATGAATTCCCCACCGCCGGCCGGAGAATGTTATTTTTAGTCGAATGTTTCCGGCTCCAGAGATTCTTTTGATGGGATCCCTCCAGGAAGTCGGCTCTGCGTGGGATGACAGATGCCGGCCGTCGGTTGTGAATACATCATGCACTGGGGGAAGGGAGGAGATCACATAAGCCAGATCTACATGGATCGTTCAGCAGGGATCGGCCGAATGTCCATCCATGTATATGGGCAGGCTGGTTGTACGTTTCCCACACACTGATATGATCTCCCTGAGAAATCCATTGATGAAGGGGGAGGGAACCCAACCAAAGAGACAGAATATGTCCCCCAACTTTTCCTCTTCCTGATCCCTGTGGGTGAGAATAGTCCACGTTCCACTCCTCCGTGGGGGGTCTGAGAATAGTCCAAGTTCCGCTCCCTGGGGGGGGGGGTTGGGGGGGAGAATAGTCCACGTTCCCCTCCTCGGGTGGGGGGGGGATGGTGAGACTAGTCTACGTTCCGCTCCTCTGGGGGGGGGGGGGGAATAGTACACGTTCCACTCCTCGGGGTGGGTGGTGAGGGGTGAGCATGGTCTACGTTCCGCTCCTCGGGGGGGGGGGGGGGGGGAGGCTGAGAATAATCCACGTTCCGCTTCTCAGGGGTGAGAGTAGTCCACATTCCGCTTCTCGTAGGAAGGGGGGGGGGCTGAGGGTTGAGAATAGTCCATGCTCTTCCCTCGGGGGGGGGGGGGGGTGAGAATAGTCCATGTTACACTCCTTGGAGGGGGGGGGGGTAAGAGTAGTCCACGTTCCACTCCTCGTAGGAAGGGGGGGTGAGAATAGTCCATGCTCCGCTCCTTGGGGGGGGGGGGGGGGGGGGGGTGAGGGATGAGAATAGTCCACGTTCTGCTCCTCGGGGGGCGGGCGGTGTTGAGGGGTGAGAATAGTCCACGTTCTGCTCCTCGGGGGGGGGGCGGTGTTGAGGGGTAAGAGTAGTCCACATTCCGCTCCCCGTAGGAAGGGGGGGGGCTGAGGGGTGAGAATAGTCCATGCTCTTCCCCCGGGGGGGGGGGGGGGGGGGTGAGAATAGTCCATGTTCCGCTCCTTGGGTGGGGTGGGAAAAGTCCATGTTCTGCTCCTTGGGGGGGGGGGGGGGTTAAGAGTAGTCCATGTTCTGCTCCTCGGGAGGGGGGGGACACTCTCTTCTACAGAAAATTCACAATAACTTTCATATTCCATTGTTTTTCAGCAAACCCAAAGATCCGGTCTTCAGTGCTGGTGAGTGCAGACCTTGCCCCTTTATGTCTCGTATATATTCCCAATTCTTGGGGGGCCTCCCACACAGTGTGCCCCCTTCACCCCCATTCTGTTTCAAAACCATGGCTGTTATTACCGAGCTGTCACTCTTCCCCCCCCCCATTGTTGTGAATTATGGAGCTGTCCTCCATCCCCCTATTGCCATTATTATAGATCTGTTCCCCAATCCCCCCCCCCCCCCATGGGCATTATCATGGAGCTGTCTCACCTCCCCCCCATGGTTGTGGATTATGGAGCTGTCCCCTATCCCCCTATTGTCATTATTATAGAGCTATTCCCCCCTCCCCCCCCATGGTCATCAATATGGAGTTGTCCCTCTTATCAGTGTCCACTATCAGGTACTGATATTGGATGAGAAAACCTGGCTCACACATTCATCCCAAAGGTGTTCATTAGAGTTGAGGTCAGGACTCTGTACACGACACTCAAGTTCCTCCATGACCTACTGAACACCTTTTAGATGGGAAGACCTCATACCAAAGATGTTCCATAGAGTTAAGGGCAGGTACTGATGTTGAATGAGAAGAAATGATACCAAAGGTCTTCCAAAAGCAGAGATGAGGTCAGGTGATCAGTGGGGATGGGCGGGGGTCACGGTCCTGTTATATTATGGAGCTGGTTTTGTACACAGGGGGGCACAGTCATGTCTTTATGGAGCTGGCTTTGTACTTGAGGGGACACTCTCATGTCTTTATGGAGCTGGCTTTGTACACATGGGGGGGACACAGTCATGTCTTTATGGAGCTGGCTTTGTACACGGGGGAAGTCAGTATGTGACCTCCTTGAGGGTGGGGCAGTCAGTATGTGACCTCCTTGAGGGTGGGGCAGTCGGTATGTGACCTCCTTGAGGGTGGGGCAGTCGGTATGTGACCTCCTTGAGGGTGGGGCAGTCGGTATGTGACCTCCTTGAGGGTGGGGCAGTCGGTATGTGACCTCCTTGGCGGTGGGGCAGTCGGTATGTGACCACCTTGGCGGTGGGGCAGTTGGTATGTGACCACCTTGGCGGTGGGGCAGTCGGTATGTGACCACCTTGGCGGTGGGGCAGTCGGTATGTGACCACCTTGGCGGTGGGGCAGTCGGTATGTGACCACCTTGGCGGTGGGGCAGTCGGTATGTGACCACCTTGGCGGTGGGGCAGTCGGTATGTGACCAGCTTGGAGGTGGGGCAGTCGGTATGTGACCACCTTGAGGGTGTGGAAGTCGGTATGTGACCACCTTGAGGGTGTGGAAGTCGGTATGTGACCTCCTTGAGGGTGTGGAAGTCGGTATGTGACCTCCTTGAGGGTGGGGCAGTCGGTATGTGACCTCCTTGAGGGTGGGGCAGTCGGTATGTGACCTCCTTGAGGGTGGGGCAGTCGGTATGTGACCTCCTTGAGGGTGGGGCAGTCGGTATGTGACCTCCTTGAGGGTGGGGCAGTCGGTATGTGACCTCCTTGAGGGTGGGGCAGTCGGTATGTGACCTCCTTGAGGGTGGGGCAGTCGGTATGTGACCTCCTTGAGGGTGGGGCAGTCGGTATGTGACCTCTTTGGGGGTGGGGCAGTCGGTATGTGACCTCTTTGGGGGTGGGGCAGTCGGTATGTGACCTCTTTGGGGGTGGGGCAGTCGGTATGTGACCGGTGCTGTAAACACATCTTTACCCAGAATTCTCTTTCTGTTTCTGTAATCACAAGGGAAGCGGAGAGTGACACACTGCAAAGGTAGGATTGCTACTTTAGGCTTGGTGCACGCTCTAAACCACACTGTTGCCAAGGTGATCAGGAGTTTTCGTTCGGCACCATTACTGTCACTGTCCCTGTTGTATGGTTTTTGGTGACAGAATGGTGACCTTGTTTTTGAGGAAAAGCTGGAATATGGCGAGGTTCTTCATGTACGGTGTTTCCAGTATATGAATAAAGCCTGCCATCCAGAAACCAAATCCTGAAATATCTTGGCACTGGAGAGATGTTGCTTGTGCAGCCACTTTGTCTGTGTGACGTTCCGTGTGTAGACCCGTAGCTTAGCGCTTGTAGCCAGTAGCTAGCGATTAGCGTCTGCTGCTTTTTGATTTTGCTCAGTAAATGGTGTTAATCTGGTATATAATCCAAACTGATCTCACACAGATTCTCACCAATGTCTGGCCAACATACAGCATTTTACCATTCAATATTTTCATTGTCCGCGCCCTATGAAGCTCTAATATGGCGGACTCCAGGAGACCAGCGGGGAGCTGCCATTGCTCACCTCCAGAATGGGCTCATTTTCTGGCTGTCTCTCATTGAAAACACGTTCCAGTGGAGGGGGGTTAGAACCCTGGTCAGTTCTTACTGTTTCCCTCTTGGGTAAGATTCTACATTCAGTAACCACCATCAGTGGGGATGAACATAGTAAACACCTGGCAGAGGTTCTAATCATCCTCTACTAAATATAGTTTATGTCCCAGTTGTAGGAAGCCCCCCATACTTTCTGTCCCTCTGATCACCGTTACCAATGAAATTAAACAAATCCTCCTCTCCTGGGGCCCAGACAGCAATGGAAACTTGGAACAAGTAGAAAGAGGAGCTGGATTCGGGTTCAGTAGACAAATTAAATTACACGTGGGGTGTCCCTGAAAACAGGGGGACCCAGGTTGAAGACCCTATGTTGTTTGGATACGATATTGAGGCACAATAACTTTGAAGGGGTAGGGATTCATGAAATCTGAAATAGAATGTTCAGCGATATCAAAAATTGATAGAATTAATTTCACAGCAAAGTGTTCGATGGTTCCGGAGCGTTCCGGTTGTCGGGACGTTTCCTTTGAAGGAACATCATGGCTGTCATCAGATTTTTCGGTTAACATTTTCTTATGGAGGAAAATTCCAGGGAAAGGAACTTGTTGGAATGGATTGGACCTCTCGTAGAGGTGAGGAAGCTTTACAAGGAAAGGGATGTGTTGGAATGGATTAGACCTCTCGTAGTGGTGAGGAAGCTTTCCAGGAAAGGAATTTGTTGGAATAGATTAGACCTCTCGTAGTGGTGAGAAAGCTTTCCAGGGAAAGGGACTTGTTGGAGTGGTTTGGACCTCTCGTAGTGGTGAAGAAGCTTTCCAGGGAAAGGTATTTGTTGGAATAGATTAGACGTCTCGTAGTAGTGAGGAAGCTTTCCAGGGAAAGGGGCTTGTTGGAATGGATTGGACCTCTCGTAGTGGTGGGGAAGCTTTCCAGGAAAGGGATGTGTTGGAATGGATTGGACCTCTCGTAGAGGTGAGGAAGCTCTCCAGGAAAGGGACATGTTAGAATGGATTGAGCCTCTCTTAGTGGTGAGGAAGCTTTCCAGGGAAAGGGAATTATTGGAATGAATTGGACCTCTCTTAGTGGTGAAGAAGCTTTCAAGGGAAAGGGATGTGTTGGAATAGATTAGACCTCTCGTAGTGGTGAGGAAGCTTTCCAGGGAACAGGGCTTGTTGGAATGGATTGGACCTCTCGTAGTGGTGAAGAAGCTTTCCAGGAAAGGGACTTGTTGGAATGGATTGGACCTCTCGTCGTGGTGAGGAAGCTTTCCAGGGAAAGGGAATTATTGGCATGAATTGGACCTCTCGTAGTGGTGAGGAAGCTTTCCAGGAAAGGGATTTGTTGGAATAGATTAGACCTCTCGTAGTAGTGATGAAGCTTTTTAGGGAAAGGGACTCGTTGGAATGGATTGGACCTCTCGTAGTGGTGAGGAAGCTTTCCAGGGAAAGGGACTCGTTGGAATGGATTGGACCTCTCGTAGTGGTGAGGAAGCTTTCCAGGGAAAGGGACTCATTGGAATGGATTGGACCTCTCGTAGTGGTGGGGAAGCTTTCCAGGGAAAGGGATGTGTTGGAATGGATTGGACCTCTCGTAGAGGTGAGGAAGCTCTTCAGGAAAGGGACACGTTAGAATGGATTGAGCCTCTCGTAGTGGCGAGGAAGCTTTCTAGCTCCATGAAAAGGAACGGCCTGGATGTCTCTGAAGGGTTAGTGGAGGAACAAACCAAGACTGAGATGTCCGGGTCATAGAACTCTGAGGTTCTTTTACATTCAAAAAGTTAACTAGAAAAAAAAGAAACCTAGAAAAAAGTTTTATCCAAATGTATCCGAGTCGCAAAATTTCGCTATGATTCGCCCATCCATCCCCCTCTCTGTCACTAGGTGCACATCCAGCTGATGATGAAAATCTATTGGCCGCTCTGCAGCTCCAGACTTGAGGATTCCTTTCTTAGTACTTTCATGACATTTCCCTTCCTAGGAGGGGTCAGTTCTGTGTTTCTGATTGGCCGGCTCTGTGAGATCCCTGTAAGAAAACCCAACCCCCACAAAGATGAAATGCTGTATGTCGGCTTGTAGCATTATTATGGTTCTAATTGTGGAATTTTATACTCTAGCCGTTCATCTTGGTTAGATTTGTAATAAAGATTTTATGTTATAAATAATTATTTTAATGGTGACACCTGAAGACGTTACTAAAATCTCAAACATTTATTTTAAAACTCCTCTCCTGTATGACGAAAGAAGTTTCCGTCATGCGAAACCCATTAATTTCTCTGGTCCTGACACTTCACAGCAGAGACTGAACCATTCACAGCAGTCCTTGTGGCCACAGGAGCTTACATTCTAATGTTTCTATCAGTCACACTCCATGAAGTCCTTTTGACCCGCTGGTATCTGGGTGGACAGAGGGAGGAAGCCATCATAAAGGAGAATCTACAAACCATGTGATTGTAGTTTGATGTCCTCCTCCTCCGCGCTGGAAGGCTAGACGCCGTACCGCTTCAACCAATCACTGGCTGGTAAAGGTGAACCGTCTTCCTATTAAATAAAGGCCCTTCGGTGGTAACAATGGGCTCTGGTTATCTTATAGAAGACTTGGTAGGAAACAGGTGAATGTTTCGTTTCTACTAGCACATAGTCCAGTATGTGGCTTTTTACTTCCTCTAACAATCGGGACCAATCAGAAAGGTTCCTGATCAGGTGATCGCTGTCTGATAGTGATCGCATAAAAGGGACGTGTTGGAATGGATTGGACCTCTCGTAGTGGTGAGCAAGCTGTCCAGGGAAAGGGAATTGTTGGAATGGATTGGACCTCTTGTAGTGGTGAGGAAGCTTTCCAGGGAAAGGGAATTGTTGGAATGGATTGGACCTCTCGTAGTGGTGAGGAAGCATTCTCGGGAAAGGGACATGTTGGAATGGATTGGACCTCTCGTAATGGTGAGGAAGCTCTCCAGCTCCTGAAAAAAGGAATAGCCTGGATGTCTCTGAATGGTTAGTGGAGAAATGAACCTGGACTGAGATGTCCAGGTCAGAGAACTCTGAGGTTCTCTTGCATACAAGAGACTGTCCGATAGTGATCTGATAGTGATCACATGATCAGGAACCTTTCTGATTGGTCCCGATTTGTTAGAGGAAGTAAAAAGCCACATACCGGACCGTGTGCTCGTAGAAAAAAAAACGTTCACCCGTTTCCTACCAAGTCTTCCATAAGATGCCCAGAGTCCATTGTTACTATCAGAGGGCCTTCTATTTAATAGGGAGACGGTTCATCTTTACCAGCCAGTGATTTGTTGAAGCGCCTCGTCTTCCAGCGCGAAGGAGGAGGACATCAGACTACAATCACATGGTTTGTAGCTGTTCCACATGCAGGCGGGGAAAGCTTTATTCAGACTGAAGATAGCAGTTTACTTCTCTTTAATACTGTAATGTCTGATACAGTTACAGTATTAAACTTTTTTTATTTGTTTACACGTTTTTACATACGTTTGACGATAATATCAAAATACCAAATAAAAGTCTAATCTTTCCTTTAAAAGTATAAAAAATTGATTAGGGAAGCCTCCGGGTTAGTCTATTGATGGTGCCAATTCGGCTTCAGTGATCTCGAGTCAGGGAAAGGTTGAGGGACGTTTATAATCCGAGGGATATTCTCAGGATATATTTGATTCCACTTTCTATTCAATTATTTTCCCTGAAACTTTTCATTTGGTTATTTTTCTTTCTACAAATTCTAAATTATTAAAATAAAACATTTTGATTGTACCAGACGCAATACTGTGACACCATAACTCTCATAAAAATGTTTAAACTATAAGAAAGGTCGTTTATTGGGGATCCACTTGGAATTGGGGGGGGGGTCAGCATTGGTGTGTGTGTGGCCATGACTTTGGATTCCAGATCCTTCTACTGACGGGAATGGTTCAGTCTTCTCTGCATTGTATTGGTGAAATATCGGCCCAGAATGGACTAATGTCTCAAACGTCCAATGACCGATGAAGGCGTGGCGAGATGTCCGCGGGGGAAACGCCCACATTTGGTTACTTCTCTCTGAGTGTCTCTTCAGGGGAGTTTTAAGATAAATTGTTTTGTAGCATTTTATAGGACAACTCCCCATAGAAAGTGTTGGTGATGAAGATAAACATTGCATTAGACTCGTCGTGGTTCTGCCAGTCAGCAGTCCCATGACTCCAATGACACGGCATGTCTGCTTTCCCAGCACATTTCTGTATGAGATCCGGCCTGATTAGTCTCCAGAAAGCAACTGCCGACTGAACTCATCACAACTTTCCACTTGTGTAACCTCTGAGGAGTTGTCCTTGAAGGGGTCAATCCATCCAAAAGTGGTATTGTGGGTTTAAGCCCAGGTTCACACTGGGTATGATTTGCTTCGATTTGATGCGATTTCACATGTGAAATCGCATCTCAAATCGGCGGCATTTGCCGGCAATTGTCGGCAATGACACCGTCCTAATCGGTGCGACGCCGCATCTGCGGGGCTGCACCGATTTCAAAAAATAGTTCCTGTACTACTTTTTGCGATTTTGGGCCGCGATTTACATTGACATCTGTGCAGAAACCCACACAGATGTCTCTTAAATCGCGGCCAAAATCGGGACTGCCAGCGGGAGTGAAATTGTGCGAGTTCAGCTGAACTCGCACAGCTTCACTCCTGCAGCCCAGTGTGAACCAGGGCTTAGGCAGAGCCTGGTGGGTGGAGTCATCCCTTAATACCTATATTTCTGGCAGAGGCGGCTCTCTAATTAGGCAAAGAAGGCAGTCGCCTAAGGCCTCGCACTTTCAGTGGGCTTCGCGGCCCCCCTAATTTGCCTGACGTATTTGATATAATGGGAGGGAATGTCCCCGGTCAGTGTCCCCAAGCTGGCAGGGTGAGTGGGCTGGGCTGGTAAAGGATCACCGTCTTTCGTATAGAGCGCTGCCTGCTGCAGACGAATTGTAGAGGTGTGGGCGGGCCTAGTGGGGCCTCATGCCTATGTTTTGCTTAAGGCCTCATAAAGCCCAGAGCCGCTTCTGATTTCTGGATCCCTTAACAGTGAGTGCCCCAACTCTGTTCCCATCCACATTGTGTGTCCAGTGCCTTTGGTTACCTTCTCACTAATAAAGTCCAGCCAAGACAGGACCCCTAATTTTCCCAGCAGGTGTACAGACCCGGGAACTCAGCACAGGGATGGTGGGAACCCCTCATAATGGGGCACAGCGGGTGTACAGACCCGGGAACTCGGCACAGGGATGGTGGGAACCCCTCATAATGGGGCACAGCGGGTGTACAGACCCGGGAACTCCGCACCGGGATGGTGGGAACCCCTCATAATGGGCACAGCAGGTGTACAGACCCGGGAACTCAGCACAGGGATGGTGAGAACCCCTCATAATGGGGCACAGCGGGTGTACAGACCCGGGAACTTAGCACAGGGATGGTGAATCACCAAGAAACAAGAAATTATTGGTTGGTTTACTTCCCGGCAGGAATGGAGAATTGAATATCAGTTTTGGGTGGACTGACCCATTAGACATTCAGGTTTATTTAGTGAATTATTGGTGCAGCACATAATATCTTCCCCACACAATAAATAGAAAACCCCTTTATTTCTTTATTTTTGTTTATTCTGTTACCATGGACCTCACGCCTCCCCCTCCTTTCTTTGTGTTTTCTTTGGTATGTACCGTGTTCTGTAGTAACCGTTCAGGTGTTGATGGCTTCGCAACTGCTTGACGCCTATAAGAGCCAGGCTGAATCCATTGACCAGCTGACACAGGAACTGCCCAGTCCCGAGAGCGGGCAGTTCTCATTGGACAAGAACATGTCACTGCCGCTGACTAACAGTCCAAGCGTTGTGCCCTTCCCCCGATCGCCCAGCTTCAAAAACCCCAAGTCCCCCAGCAGCTACTTCCAGCTTTGCTATTAACTGTTTTCTTTATCTGCATGGTAACTTCTATCTGTTAGCTGCTCCTGATTTCTCATGTGTTGTGTATGGCTTCTTTTTGTGGTTTATACAATCTCTGTCATGCCTCCTATACGCTCCACACAGACAGACGGGTCACCTTACCGATGAACCCGAACACCAGAATCAACTAATTCCAATCCAGACACTTGGTGATGTATATGCCCCTCCCCCCATGGGTCTCACACACTCCCCCCTCCCAGCCACTGCAGCTCACAGTGGGAGGGGTTCAATAACAGAGGCGGTGCTGGTGGGACTGGGTGTGACCAGGTGCAGCCACGCCCCCTCCCACTGTAGCTGAAGAACAAAGGACTACATGTGGGTGGCAATTGTGTTAGAAGAGCAGAGTTGTGACCCCCCATCCCAGGAATCTGCATTAGGACTTCACTGGCAGGATCTTCAGGGGGAAGAGAACTGTGATTAACCACTTAAGCCCCGGACCATTATGCAGGTTAAGGACCTTGCCCCTTTTTGCAATTCGGCACTGCGTCGCTTTAACCACTTAAGGACCGCCTCCTGCACATATACGTCGGCAAAATGGCACGGCTGGGCACATCCATGTATATTTACGTCGGTACTAGTACCCAGCCGTGGGTCACGGGCGCGTGCCCGCGGCGCGCTCCTGTGACCCGGTCCGAAGCTCTGGGACCGCGGGAGTGCGGCGAGATTGGAGGGATATTTATTATAGCAAAAAGTAAAAAATATTGGTTTTTTTTCAAAATTGTCGCTCTATTTTTGTTTATAGCGCAAAAAATAAAAACCGCAGAGGTGATCAAATACCACCAAAAGTAAGCTCTATTTGTGGGGGAAAAAAGGACGCCAATTTTGTTTGGGAGCCACGTCGCACGACCGCGCAATTGTCAGTTAAAACGACGCAGTGCTGAATCGCAAAAAGGGGCAAGGTCCTTTAGCAGCATTTTGGTCCGGGTCTTAAGTGGTTAACTGACAATTGCGCGGTCGTGCGACGTGGCTCCCAAACAAAATTGGCGTCCTTTTTCCCCACAAATAGAGCTTTCTTTTGGTGGTATTTGATCACCTCTGCGGGTTCTTTTTTGCGCTATAAACAAAAATAGAGTGAAAATTTTGAAAAAAAAACAATATTTTTTACATTTTGCTATAATAAATATCCCCAAAAAATATATAAAAAAAACATGTTTCCTCAGTTTAGTCCGATACGTATTCTTCTACATATTTTTGGTAAAAAAAAACCCGCAATAATCGTTTATCAATTGGTTTGCGCAAAATGTATAGCGTTTACAAAATAGGGGATAGTTTTATTGCATTTTTATTAAGAATTTTTATTTTTTTACTACTAATGGCGGCGATCTTTTTATTTATTTTTTATTTATTTTTTTCGTGACTGTGACATTATGGCAGACACTTCGGCCAATTTTGACACATTTTTTGGACCAAAAAGTGCTATAAAAATGAACTGATTACTGTGAAAATGACAATTGCAGTTTAGGAGTTGACCACTAGGGGGCACTGTAGGTGTTAAGTGTGACCTCATATGTGTTTCTAACTGTAGGGGGGCATGACTGAACGTGTGACATCAGTGATCGCCATTCCCTATATCATGGAACAGACGATCAGTGACACTGCCACTGTGAAGAACGGGGAAGGTTTGTTTACACTCACTTTTCCCCATTCTTCAGCTCCTGTGACTGATCGTGGGACACCGGCGGCTATCAGGCCCGCGGTCACGGAGCTTCGGACCGGGTCACGTGCTCGCGACACACGGCTGGGCTCTTAAAGGGGACGTATATATACGCCCATGTGCCCAGCTGTGCCATTCTGCCAACGTATATTGGCGTGCAGCAGTCCTTAAGTGATTAAAGAAGATCTATCGTTCTAATGCAGTGGTCTCCAAACTGTGGTCCCTTTGCTAGCTTTTTTATCCGGCCCTTGGGACACTATTTCATCAACTGATACCAACAATGGGGCATATTTCCTCCCACTGACACCAACGATGGGGGATAGTTTCTCTCAATGACACCAATAATGAGGCCCAATGACACCAATGATGAGGCACAATTGCTCCCATTGAAACAAACAACTGGGAATACATTTTTTCCCAGTGATGTTGGGACGTTTTCACTGGCCGGCCCTTGTAAAGTTTTTTTGGAACAGTAAATTGGCCCTTTGTTTAGGAAGTTTGGAGACCCCTGTTCTAATGATTCTCCAGCTCTGCCTCATTGGTACGGAATAGATGTAGTTATCTTGTCCCGTATTCAGAGGCGGCCTTAGGCAAAATATGACATTGGGCCCCACTTGCGCCCATGATGGGGAAAAATAATTCAAGGACAAAAGCCTCTTCCCCACAACCCTGACAGGTGGTTGTGGAGGGTCTGTGGGCAGGGGACTTATCGAAATCTGGAAGCCCCCTTTAACTGCCCCCAGATCCTGCTCTTTTAATAGCTAAGAATCGGGGGCCACCCGGTGATGTTACCTGGTGAACCCGCCCCCTGTGACGTCACTGACTGAGGGCATGCTGGGCCATTGATGTCTCCCTCAATTATAGTATCTCTTTTCTTAGCCCTGATGAAGTGGGACTCTGATGCCGCGTACACACGATCACTTTTTGTGATGAAAAAAACTGACGTTTTCAAAAACGTCATTTAAAATCACTGCGTGTGGGCAAAACGTCGTTTTATGTCTTCAAAAAAATGACCAAAAAAAAATTCGAACATGCTTGAATTTTTTGTGTCGTTTTTCAAAACCGTCGTTTTTTGTGTCATAAAAAGTGATGGTGTGTGGGCAAAACAATGTTATGAGACAGAGCTTCAATGGAACAGAGTGCCGTCGAACGTGTCTTACGTCACCACGCTTTGCTAGAGCATTTTGGAAAAACGATGGTGTGTATGCAACGTCGTTTTGGAAAATGAAGTTTGAAAAACTTCGTTTTGTTTCATCA
Source organism: Rana kukunoris (assembly GCA_029574335.1). Lineage (NCBI taxonomy): Eukaryota > Metazoa > Chordata > Amphibia > Anura > Ranidae > Rana > Rana kukunoris. Next base: position 148,531,628 of record CM056059.1, on the reverse strand, counting down.
CATGAAACGTCGTTTCTTTTTCATCACAAAAAATGATAATGTGTACGCGGCATGAGCCCTGAATTGTGTTAGATTTTTTGGACTTATTCAAGCTTTGTGCCGGTGATCTGCCAATATGGTTCCGGCTATCAGGATGGTTCCTGTAAGGACTGCGCAATCCTTGCCGACGAATATCTCCGAACCTCGGCCAGCATCCAGGGCGACGTGGAATTTGAGGAAGATGGCCAGTTGGCCTCACGTCCTCGCTTCGCTCAGATGGCTCCCCCGGCCTCCTAGCTCTTTTTTTTAACATCCTCCAATCCACGGGGATGTTAAGGAATGAGCCTGGATGCCAGCCGAGGTTCGGAGATTTCCGTCGGCAAGGATTGCGCCTGCGCAGTCCTTACAGTAACCATCTGGATAGGGGAACCATAACGACAAGTCACCGGCTCTCACCCTTCTAATTCTTCAGGGACCCCATGGGGCCCCCCGGGGACACAGAGATCCCTCTAGAATTTGTAGACTAATGACATGGCAAAAAAGGTTGTATGCAGCGCACACAGCCATTTTGCCTTTGCTAATAAGTACAGATTTCATCTTAATGTAATAATCCATCCTAAGCTAAAAATTCACTCCCCTTTCATTCGATTCCCATTAATTCAATAACCAAACACCACCAGACTGTTATGTCCTCATCTCAGCATCCCAGAAAACACTTGCCCCAGTCAGCTCTTTAGAGCGGGGTGCGGGAGAACTAACACTGGGTGACACTATGACAATACATATTAACCACTTAAGACCCGGACCATTATGCAGGTAAAGGACCTGGCCTGTTTTTGCGATTCGTCACTGCGTGGCTTTAACTGACAATTGCGCCGTCGTGCAACGTGGCTCCCAAACAAAATTGGTGTCCCTTTTTTTCCCCACAAATAGAGGTTTTTATTTTTTTTCGTGACTGCGACATTATGGCGGACACATCGGACAATTTTGACACATTTTTGGGACCATTGTCATTTTCACAGCGAAAAGTCCTATAAAAATGCACTGATTACTGTGAAAATGACAATTGCAGTTCAGGAGTTTAGGGGGCGCTGTAGGGGTTAAGTGTGACCTTGTGTGTTTCTAACTGTAGGGGGGCGGGGCTGGACTGGACATGTGACGTCAGTGATCGTCGTTCCCTATATCAGGGAACAGACAATCACTGACATTGCCACTGTGAAGAACGGGGAAGGTGTGTTTACACTCGCCTCTCCCCATTCTTCAGCTCCTGTGACCGATCGCGGGACACCAGCAGCGATCGGGTCCCGTGGGCGCGGTCACAGAGCTTCGGACCGGGTCGCGTGCATGCCGACGACCCACGGCTGGGCTCTTAAAGGCGACGTACTTGTATGTGCCTGTGCCCTTCTGCCGACGTATATCGGCGTTAGGCGGTCCTTAAGTGGTAAAAAACATATTGAAATTTCCATGACACTCTTCTCTGTGGTCCATGGCTCCGCCCACACACATCCATGGAGTGATCGTATGACAGAGATTGTATATTCCCGATTTTTCTTTGTATCATTCTTCATCTGTAGGAGAACGTTGTGATCTCTCACTCTGCATGTTGTCACTCATTTTATTAAAGAATTACTAAACTTGCTGACCGGGTCTCGTGTTTTCTTTTCTTTTTTCCTTTTCACGCTTCTTCCTCTCACAAGTTGGCGCATTTCGCCTTTTTCTGGATTCTAGAGGAAAACGTTTCTCTTTCCTTTTTTCTAGAGGAAGGATATGTGAAGATGTTCCTGAGGGGACGGCCGGTCACCATGTACATGCCCAAAGACCAAGTGGAATTCTATAACCTGGAGGCCAAGGGGGAGCTCCCGACCAAGCGGCTCAAACTGGAATGGGTGTATCCTTTACTGATGGCGTCCGCCATGAACGTCAAGGCGGCCCTAAAGCCGGACTCCAGGCGCAATATTCTTTGGTTAAATCGGGTCAACGTTCTAAGCTGTTCCCTTCTATAATGACAAATCTGCTTCTTCTCCTGCGGGGTTTAGTGTATCTCCCGCCGCACTTCCTCACTACTATGGATGTGAGCAGGGTCGCCATCAGGTATTTTGGGGCCCCTTACACAGCTTCAGGAATGGGCCCCCTGGAGCAGAGAACCGGGGGGGGGTGACGCAAGTTGATAAGCGGGGGGAGTGTCACAAGTTGAGTAGGGGGGGGGGGGGGGGGCGCCACCAATTAAGGTTGGGGGGCTTTGGGTGCTGATGAACAAAATCCTTTTTTTTTTAAAAAGGGGGATGCCATCCGGGGCCCTGGGGACCACCGAGCCCCTTAGAGGTCTATGGGGGGGGGGCTTTGGGGGGCTGACGAAAAAAAAGAAAAAAAAAAAAAAAAAGTGGGGCTGCCATCTGGGGACCACCGGAATTATAAAAAAAAGGGGGATGCCATCCGGGCCCCTTAGAGGTCGGGGGGCTTTGAGGGCTGATGAAAAAAAAAATTATAAAGAAAATGGGATGCCATCCGGGCCCCTTAAAGGTATACTGCCTGTACCCCCCCCCCCCCCTGATGGTGGCCCTGGGTGTAAGCTCTGCAGGTCTCATAAATCCCAGCTATTCGATCATATATCCACCTTCCTCTCCATTCACAAAACACACCACCCATTCAGACACCCAACCTTTTGAAAGCCTCTCCCCAATACATCAAAGGAACTCCCTCTTCTTCCTGGGCGGCAGTGGGGTGTGGGCTTTCCTTATGGACTGAGCGGTGCTCATAGAATGCCATGGAAGCGCCACTATAGTACCGTGAGCATGCGTGATGACAGCGCCCCTCTAAGTTCCCCCCCCCCTGCACCCCCCACGCTATGCCACTGCTGTAGGGTAAGTAGTCTTGGCAGTGCCCACCATGCTGCTCATCTCCTCCTTTCTCCATTAGCATTAATGGGCCCAGCCAGGTGTTCTGTGAATGGCGTGCTCTGCCCTCCCCAACCTCAGATATTCATTAGAAAACATTCTGTGAGACTTGGCGCTTCCTTAACCAATATTCCAGCTACGGCTACCGCGGGCGAGACTGCCGCACCAATCTGTACCTTTTACCCACCGGAGAAACGGTTTACTTTATAGCGTCTGTTGTTGTGTTGTATAATGTAGAAGAACAGCTGCAACGCCATTACACGGGTCACAACGATGACGTCAAGTGGTGAGTCCGCCATTACTCCTCTCTGAGCTCGGCATCACCGGGGATTCACATCAGGAAAATGTACATCACGTGCAGAAAAGATTATATGTAGTAAAACAAATCTTTGCCTTCAGTTTAAAGCCCAGTTCTAGTTTGTTTTTATAATTCGTTGCTCAGCAAATATAAAAACAAAAAAGTCTACTCTCGCTGCGATACTCCCCTCTTATCCGGTGCTGTCCTTTGTGGACTGGCTGCTCTGCGATCCAGCCCAGCTCCTCTTTATGAAATAACAAAGAACGTATGGACGGCCGCACACCGGAAAACTCTTGAGTTGTCTTTATTGAAAAAGCATAAGCAGGCACCACAGATACACAGCAAGAATCAAAAAACAGCCGACGCGTTTCACACTTGGTTAGTGCTTATTCATGGCCGTGTGAAACGCGCCGGCTGTTTTTTGATTCTTGCTGTGTATCTGTGGTGCCTGCTTATGCGTTTTCAATAAAGACAACTCAAGAGTTTTCTGGTGTGCGGCCGTCCATCCGTTCTTTGTTATTTCTATTGCCTAGTGCATTGCCAGCACCCGAATATACCTGGACTGATCCACGAGTGCACTTGGGATTTCCCTGGAGCGGTGAACCCCACTTTGCTTGGCTCCTCTTTATGGTTGAATGACACTTAGTCATTCAAAACACTTCCTGTGAATGCAGGGTCATGGCAATTGTATTTAAAAAAAAAGTGGTCAGAGAGGCCCTACAAATGTATAAACCCCTAAAGCCCAAAACTGTCAAAGATCCACTCCCCATAGCTACCCATAGCCGCCCATACTGCCCATCCGGGTTTGACAAATTTGCTTGGAATCTAGGAGCCAGCTAAAAAAGTTAGGTGCAGAAGCGAACGCATATGTAAACAGTATTCAAACCAAACATGAGAGGTATCGCTGCGATCGTTAGAGCGAGAGCAATAATTCTAGCCCTAGACCTCCTCCTGTAACTGAAAACATGCAACCTGTAGAATCTTTTGAACGTCGCCTATGGAGATTTTTAAGGGTAAAAGTTTGTCGCCATTCCACGAGCGGACGCAATTTTGAAGCGTAACGTGTTGGGTATCAATTTACTCGGCGTAACGTTATCTTTCACAATAAAAAAAAATTGGGCTAACTTTACTGTTTTATTTTTTTATAAAAAAAAAGTGTATTTGTTTCCAAAAAAGTGCGCTGCGCAAATACGGTGTGACAGAAAGTATTGCAACGACCGCCATTTTATTCTCTAGGGTTGGAATAAAAAAATATATATAATATATATATATATATAAAATGTTTGGAAGTTCTAACTTCTAAGTAAAGGGAAGGAGATGGAAACCGGCAGGGAAGCTCCATTAGCATTGCTGGTTGGCTTGTCATACCAACGGCCACCACAAGAGGTTGTCAGATTCCAAAAGGAACCCTAGGACTGCAGAAGGCCGCAAATCCTCGGCCCGACGCGATCGCGAGGGGAGGTGCGCACGAAGACAGGGTACCCCCAGCTGTGCAGCGCCAGGTCAATAGTTCTAGTCGCAATGGGGACCTGGAGCCCGGGGTTTGTCGAGCCCTGCTGCCCATAGCTGCCCACACTGCCCATACTGCTCATAGCTGCCCATAGCCACCCATACTGCCCATAGCCACCAATAATGCCCATAGCTAACTATAGCTACCCATACTGCCCATAGCCGCCCATACTGCCCACAGCCGTCCATACTGCCCACAGCCGCCCATACTGCCCATAGCCATCCAAAGCTACCCATAGCCACCCATACTGCCCATAACCGTTCCATACTGCCTATAGCTGTCCATACTGCTCAAAGCCACCCATACTGCCTATAGCCGCAATTTTAATAGTAAATAAGCAGAACCTTATTTTTCCAATAGATAATAAAGCAGCTCAGAGTCACAGCAAATCCTGGCCACTGTGCTCTGTAAGTAAGAAGTGTCCTCTCTGCTGTGGTCCTGGATGCCCCCTGTGAGTCACAACCCTCCATTGTGCAAAGCTCCTGCTCCCTGCAGAGTCGCAGGGGGATGTCAGACCGCATTATGCAATTTTCTTCAATTTAAAAGCCGGCCTGATAGTGTATGTAACGAAAGAGATGATATGACTTTGGTAAATCTAAAGGAAAATTGTATAATGTATGGCAATATTTGATACCCTCTGGTTATGATAGATGAGAAGCACATATTGTACGGTATACGTGGGGGAGGTTTTTTATTTCTTTTGGACTTTCTTGTTAATATTTTTTTACTTGTCTGTCTAAAAGTAAAACAATAATCTTTAGCTCTGCACTTGATAAAGATTTACCCAATATAGAATGACAACTTCCAGCTGGTAGAGCATGCTGGGGGTAGTTGTTCTCTGGTCGCACAGCTTGGCCATCATTTTTAACCAGCTGATGTTCTCATGGTGGGAAAGGGTTACTATTCCTCTATGGAGCTGAGAAGGGCGGCACCGTGCCAGGCAGACAGTGACTCACCCGCCATGTCCTCAGATTTAGAAGTGTGCCGCGTTCATTATTAATAACCTTGCTGAAGTCTGCAGAAGTTTTTTTTTCTTTTTTCTCTTTTAGCCTTGCGGTCCATCCTGATAAAATTACCATAGCAACAGGCCAGGTTGCAGGGACATCCAAGGATGGCAAAGTAAGTGATTCCAATAAAGTGAGATCAGCTCTCCCTGGCATTATCTCCTCATCTTCTTGCAGAGACCTGGAGGCTGACCGATTCTGCATCAGCCTGGGGGGGGGGGGGGGGGGATTACTTACCAATTCTGCAGCAGCCTTGTATTCAAAAAGGACCCTTGGGGCTGAGTGCTCAAGTGTTCTGCAGAACAGCGTGTGCCAGGTTTATAGGAAGTGTCCCGGGTTTATAGGAAGTGTCCCCCTCGGGTTTATAGGAAGTGTCCCCCTCGGGTTTATAGGAAGTGTCCCCCTCGGGTTTATAGGAAGTGTCCCCCTCGGGTTTATAGGAAGTGTCCCCCTCGGGTTTATAGGAAGTGTCCCCCTCGGGTTTATAGGAAGTGTCCCCCTCGGGTTTATAGGAAGTGTCTCCCTCGGGTTTATAGGAAGTGTCTCCCTCGGGTTTATTGGGAGTGTCCCGGGTTTAGAGGGAGTGTCTCGGATTTATAGGAAGTGTGTCTTGGGTTTATAGGAAGTGTCTCCCTCGGGTTTATAGGAAGTGTCTCCCTCGGGTTTATAGGAAGTGTCTCCCTCGGGTTTATAGGAAGTGTCTCTCTCGGGTTTATTGGGAGTGTCCCGGGTTTAGAGGGAGTGTGTCTCGGATTTATAGGAAGTGTGTCTTGGGTTTATAGGAAGTGTGTCTCGGGTTTATTGGGAGTGTCCTGGGTTTATTGGGAGTGTCCCAAATTGATCACCCCAATTCCTGCATCTTCACCCCTCATATCACACTTCTCAGTGGTAGGTAGGCTATAATCACAGAAGGGCAGGCCAGACCAGACAGTGGCCCTGTATTTGTAGAGTGCAGGGGCCCATGGGGTTTTATATGCATGCCTTACCAGACAACTGCTGTGCAGAGCATTACATTTCTATCTGTTCTTTAAAATGTTATTATCCACAAACATTTTAGAGTGATATTTGTTATTAGATGTTCTCTGAATGCGTCTTCCAAAGTGACATTCATCTGCATTGTGCGTTCTCATTCAGACCCAATCTGTTCCTTTTTAGTTATTTGGCTCCCTCTAGAGTGCAGTTGGTGAACATAAGAAAATATTCCTAGCTACAGAATTCCCCCTCCCCACCAGCATATCCAATCCAAGCAGGCCTAAACCAGAACACAATGCTTGGCCCTACGATGGGATATTCCCTACTTCCACTCTGAGGTTCATATGATGGGGTGGAGGGACAGCTGAAAATCACATATTGGGGTGGAGGGGCAGCTGAGACTCACATGATGGGGTGGAGGGGCAGCTGAGACTCACATGATGGGGTGGAGGGGCAGCTGAGACTCGCATGATGGGATGGAGGGGCAGCTGAGGCTCTCATGATGGGATGGAGGGGCAGCTGAGGCTCTCATGATGGGATGGAGGGGCAGCTGAGGCTCTCATGATGGGATGGAGGGGCAGCTGAGGCTCTCATGATGGGATGGAGGGGCAGCTGAGGCTCTCATGATGGGATGGAGGGGCAGCTGAGGCTCTCATGATGGGATGGAGGGGCAGCTGAGGCTCTCATGATGGGGTGGAGGGGCAGCTGAGGCTCTCATGATGGGGTGGAGGGACAGCTGAGGCTCACATAATGGGGTGGAGGGGCAGCTGAGGCTCTCCTGGATCAGAGATCAGACAGCTTGGCAAGCTCTATTGACACTGACACTGCAGGAAGCAAGACGTGCTCTCTTCCCCTCTCCGTGCTGTTTTTTACGCCCAGGTGTCTACTGCTGGACATGTCAGCTTTCTCTCTCTCCTAGGGCTAGAACCATAAGTGTAGTAGTTACCGGCGCACGACTCCTAGGAGTAGGACGTGTGGCTCATATCCCTGGATAGGCAGGGTGTTTTCTTGCCAGCTCCCCGTTCCAGCTCCAGCTTCAGGCGGACAGACCTAATCCAGCTCTGCTCATCCTCCATCGGAACCTCTGGATTCCCCCTCCCCTCCTTTTGAAGGTGAGTCTGCCCTGTCTCCCGGGGACTGAGGGCGGCCGTCCTTTTCAGGACAAGCCGCGACTTTCGATCCCGGGAGGCAGGCGATCGAATCCCCCTCCTTGCATCTGCACCCCTGTCCACTGTCGAGGCATCCCTTCCTCGCCGCAACCCCCCACCGCTGATTCCCATCTTTTTTCGACGGCACTGCGCCAGCCTATGCTAGACCCGCGGCAGCCGCGTCTTAGGAAAGACCGCGGCTTCGTCCGCGGCCTAGCGGCGCACGCTCAATATTACCCCTAGATTAGCCCAGAGTGCCCAGAATATCTCCCCTCACCCCCTGGACGACCCCATCCACCTCTGGGGTAATCAACCCAGCCGCCTCTCACCCTGCTGACAGCCCCCCGGCCTAGGTTCTGTATCAGGCCGGCGGCCATCTTGGTACACCCCCCCAGCAACAAAGATATCTCCTATCCCCAGCCCCTCACAACTTAATAGTATTTGATCCAGGGTCTCGGCCGATCGCCTTTCAGGGATCAGGAAGGAATTTTTCTCTAGTCGTCTTCCCGGACAGCCTCTGAGACCTTGGGCTCCTCCCTCCGGGACAGGAAACACACACCCCCATCACTTTAAAAGTACGCCTCCAGAGTTCCCTCTTCAGTTATTGTGTTTCCTGCCGGAAGGGAAGGAGCACGCACCAGGAACAAGGCTCAGGGCTGTACTGAAGGATAGACTCTCTTGGTCTGGGCAACCCCCTGTCCTATTGAGGGGAAGGGAGGACAGCCGCCCCTGACGCTGCCATTAAGTTCATAGGAGCTGGACCTCCGTTGATAGGCAGACAACCCCCCGCATCGGTACCTGAAGGAGCGGTTGCTCTGGCCAAGGGGAACCTCCGAAGGCGGGAGACGCTGGCGGACCCCCACGATTGGCGGAAGGGGGCCGAGTGCATCAGCAGTGGTCGGCAGGCGAGAGACGCAGGCTTGGCCACGGAGTGTGCGCTTCCGCGTACAGGCTGAGGGGCGGTCTGCGTTCCAGGGCCGGAAGTGAGGACGGACTTTCGGAGGGCGCCGAGGAGATTCAGTTCCGGTCTCCTACAAACGGCGCGGCGCAGGGGGCAGACACAGGAGCGGGAAGTTCAAACGCTCGGCGAGGCCGCAGCTGAACGGCAGTATGGAGGAAGCACAGGCTACAGACTCCAACGCAACGGGCTCCGGCGCCTCCCAGGTAAGAGGGTGAGAGCAGGTCCCCTTCTTACACTGGGGGGTCAGGTACCGCAGGGTATCCTTTTGTTTTTCCTTACCGGGGTGGGGAACCTTGGTGGAGGGCAGGGAACTTCCCTATGGATCCTTCACAGTGGTGATAGGGATCTGGGTGGTTAAACTAATGACCTGTCTGGTCTCCTCTTTTGTTAGGTCAAATCCCAGGACAGGACTCCTGCACAGACGCCCATAAGGAAGTGTGCCGTATGCGGGGCCAAGTTAGCTCCCAACTGGAAGAAACCTGTGTGCCCTGAATGTGTCAGCAGCCTAGCTAAGGATACCCAGATCCCCACTGATCCCATGACAGAATGTCAGAAGCTGTTTTCCACAGTGAAAAGCGAATTGTCATCCACCTTCCAGTCCTTTAGAGGGATGATGGACAGGTTGCAGGGGCCTCCCTCTCTCCCCAGGGCAAGTAGTGTACCGTCGCTGTCCGAAACGGAGGCAGTACGGGAAGGGGAAGATAGGGGAAGTTTTCCCGGATCTGGGTGCCCCTCTCAGGCAGGCTCAGAGTCAGGGTCTGAGATGGAAGATTCCTCCAGGGGGGCTAGGTATAGACTGTCCTTGGAGGACGTGGGGGATTTGCTTAAGGCAATCTATGACACTTTGGAGATACGAGAGGAACCAGTCCTACTCTCAAAGCACGACCAAATGTATCAGGGTAGTGCTCAGAAGTCCCGGGTATTCCCTGTACATAAGTCCCTGATCGACATGATCTTGCTGGAATGCGAGCAGCCGGAGAGGCGTCCTTTTTTTCCAGGTAGTCTCAAACGGAGATTTCCGTTTGAGACTGACGCGGAGTACCCATGGACTAGGGCTCCAAAGTTGGACGCGCCCTTGGCCAGGTTGTCCAAAAAGACAGATTTGGCATTATGACGACATGGGGTCATTGAAAGACCCCATGGATAAAAGAAGTGATGTGCTGCTAAAAAGAGCGTGGGACACGTCCGCGATAGGACTTAAACCAGCTCTAGCAGCCACGTGTGTGGCTAGAAACCTGGAATGTTGGCTTTCGCAGCTGCAGTCGCATATCTCAGCGGGAACATCTAGGCAACAAATCCTTAAATCTTTTCCCCTGCTTTTTAAAGCAGTGGGTTTTTTAGCAGATGCCTCAGCGGAGTCGGTGAGACTAGCGGCTAGATCTGCAGCACTGGTCAACGCAGCCAGACGAGCTGTATGGCTCAAGACATGGACTGGGGACTCGCCCTCAAAACTCAAGTTATGTGGGCTCCCCTTTTCGGGTGATCACCTGTTTGGGCCTGGCCTCCAGGAGGCGCTGGAAAGGTCCCAGGATAAAAAGAAATCCTTTCCTGAAAAAAGGAAGAAAACAGAAACTAGGCGGTTTTTTCGGGGTTTCAGGCAGCAAAACGAGAAGGAAACCCGCCCCAAGAAACACTGGTCGGGCCATAAAGGGCGCGGGAGAGGAGGTATTTTATTCAATCCTCCTCAACCCCCCCCCAAGTCCCAGTGACGCCTGGGTCCCAGTGGGAGGAAGGTTAGGGGAGTTCCTTCCACAGTGGGAAATATCCACTCCAAGCCCGTTTGTACTGGACATAATAAAGAGCGGGTACAGGCTGGAGTTCAGCACCCCCCCTCCCCCTATCTTTTTGGTTACCCAACTGCCCAGAGACCGGGAAAAGGCGGAGGCTTTAGGAGTATTGTTAGGGGACCTGCTGGACCAGAAGGTCCTGGTACAGGTACCCAGGGTGGAAGAAGGCCGAGGGGTATACTCACACGTGTTCGTTGTAAAGAAGCCCTCGGGAAAATTCCGACTTATTCTGAATCTCCGGCCACTGAACAGGTACATAAAGTACAAACGCTTCAGGATGGAATCTATTTTTTCGATAACCAACTTCCTGTTCCCGGGCTGCTTTATGGCAACCATGTACCTCAGGGATGCTTATTTGCACATCCCGATACATCAGGAGTTCCAGAAATTCCTAAGGCTAGCAGTGAAGAGGGCTCACAGACGATTCACTACCAGTTCAAGGCTCTTCCATTCGGCCTGTCATCCTCCCCCAGAGTATTTACCAAAGTACTGGCGGAAGCACTAGCCCCACTAAGGGTCAAAGGGATACTTGTTATACCTTACTTGGACGACCTGCTGTTCATTGCCTTCTCCAAACATCTGTTGGAGAGGGACCTTCAGGAGGCCCGGAGTTTCCTGCAGTCCCTGGGGTGGCTAGTGAATCTAGAAAAATCCCAGTTATCCCCCTCGCAGGAGGTATCGTACCTGGGATACAGGATTTCTTTGGAAGAAAAGAAGATTCTTCTTCCCGAAGAAAAAATCCAAAAAGTGCAACTAGCAGTAGCTCTGCTCCAGGCCAACTTGGTGGTGCGGGTCAGAAATGTCATGAGGGTACTGGGGCTAATGTTGGCCTGTTTCCCTGCAGTTCCTTGGGCAAGGCACCACCAGCGCCAACTACAAAACCTCATGCTGAGACACTGGGACGGCACGAGAGAGAGCTTGGATCTCCCCATGCCCATACCTACCAGGGTCAAAAGGACGCTTTGGTGGTGGCGTTCTCATCCCAACTTAGTGAAGGGTCTGCCTTGGAGTACGTCGGCACCCCTGGTGGTGACAACAGATGCCAGTGCATCAGGTTGGGGAGCCCACTTGGAGGGGAACTTGGCCCAGGGGTCTTGGTCCCAGACAGAAGCCCGCCGATCCTCCAACCAGAGGGAGCTCCTGGCAGTGCTAAAAGCCCTAGAAGCTTTTCAGTCTCGGGTGGTAGGGCTCCACCTCCAAGTAAGGTCGGACAATGCGACAACAATCGCATATATAAACAAGCAGGGGGGCACAAGGAGCCCCGCTCTTCAGGCCATATCAGACAGTCTGTTCGGTTGGGTCGAAAGAAACCTGGCCTCATTGTCCGCGGTCCACCTGAAGGGGGTCCAGAATACTCTAGCCGATTTCCTCAGCCGGCAAACGGTAAACCAGGACGAGTGGTCCCTCAACGGGGAAGTGTTCAGGGAAATAACAGCACAGTGGGGACTGCCGGAGATGGACCTCTTTGCTTCGGGGAAAAACAGGAAGACGGCAAGGTTCTTTTCAATCCACCTTCAGGATCAAGCCGCGGGGATAGATGCCCTGGCCAATCCATGGCACTTCACTCTGGCATATGCCTTCCCTCCAATCAGGCTGATACCCAAGGTTCTCCAGAAGTTCCTTTCGGAACCCACGGACCTCATTATAATCACGCCATTTTGGCCCAAGAGGCCGTGGTTTACCAGCCTGAGAAATCTGGCCCTTTACCCGCCTTGGTTTCTTCCGAACAGAGAGGACCTGATCTCCTTGGGTCCGGTCCTCCATCCACAAGTAGAAAGCTTGAAGCTTACAGCTTGGTATCTGAGGAACAAATGCTAAAAAAGCACGGATTCTCAGACAAGGTGATCAAAACATTAGTAGAATGTCGCAAGCCGGTAACTCGGGCGATTTACGCCAAGGTCTGGAAAAGATTCAGATCTTGGCTGGCCGAGCGAGATCAGGATCAGGCCGACATACCAGCAGTGCTGGAATTTTTGCAGGCTGGGGTGGACCTGGGGTTATCCGTCAGCACCCTAAAGGTGCAAACGTCGGCTTTAACCTTGTTTCTGGAGACTCCGCTTCAGCAAAATCTGTTTGTCAGGAATTTTTTTAGGGCCCTTACTAGGTCAAAACCAGTCAAGGTAAAATCTTGTCCCCCCTGGGACTTGTCTCTAGTCCTTGGAGCTCTTGGCAAACTGCCATTCGAACCCCTGGAGAAATCTTCTCTAAAAAATATTGTTTTCGACACTGTAGACCACAAACTGTTACTGACTCGGCTTGCTGAAGTAGCCAGAGTCGCAGAAAGCGATTTATCTTGGTTCTCCTCTTTTTTGGAAAACCGATCGCAAACAGTGAAGTTAGGACCTTTTACGTCGGAAAAACGCACAGTAACATGCGGAGTCCCTCAAGGATCGCCTCTGTCACCAGTGCTGTTTAACATATATCTTCGTCCTCTTTTTGAGATTATCAGCAGCCAAAAACTGCTCTACCACTCATATGCAGATGATACGCAACTGTATTTCTGTATCTGCAACAGACAGGATCACCACCTCAATCTAGAGACATGTCTCTCTTTGATAGAGGACTGGATGACAAAGAGTTACCTTAAACTCAATGGAGCAAAAACAGAACTTCTTCTGTTTCACGCCAAGCGCAGGAATCAACTTTCAACAGCGTGGACCCCCCCGCCTATTTTGGGCAGAATCATCACCCCTAGCGCCAAAGTCAAAAGCCTAGGGGTCATTTTTGACTCCTTTATGACAATGGACGCTCAAATAGGGTCAGTAGTCAGCGGATCTCACCATCTACTGCGCCTACTACGCAGACTCACTCCGTTCATCCCTAAAGAAGATTTAGCGGTCGTGGTGGGAGCAATTGTAAACTCCAGGCTGGATTATGCAAATGCCCTTTACCTCGGCCTCCCCAAGTACCAAATCGCTCGTCTGCAAGTCGTTCAGAATACGGCCGCCAGACTTGTGACTGGGAAAAAACCGTGGGAATCCATCTCACCTTCTCTGAGAGCCCTTCATTGGCTGCCAGTTAAAGACAGAATTGCTTTTAAAGCTCTCTGTCTTACGCATAGATGTGTCTATGGGAATGCCCCCCTTTATTTATGCGAAATAATAAAAGCGCATAATCCCAATCGCGTTTTGCGATCCACGAATCAGAACCTGCTCCAGGTTCCGAAAGCCAACTTCAAGTCCAAAGGAGAAAGAAGATTCGCGATCCAAGGTCCCAGACTATGGAACGCTTTACCAACCACCATTCGGTTGGAGGAGAACCACCTAGCATTTAGGAAAAAGGTCAAGACTTTTCTCTTTTGATATCAAAGGAGACAGGAACAACAAGCGCCCAGAGGCGATTCAGTTCGCATGTGCCGCGCTATACAAGTTTTCATTCATTCATTCATTCATTCATAAAGACGGTTTTGTTAATAGCGATCACTTCGGCCAGGAGGGTCAGTGATCTTCAGGCACTATCCATTCGGGAACCCTTTTTGTTCATTTTAGAGGATAGGGTCATCCTCAAAACGGATCCTAGTTTTCTTCCTAAAGTGCCTTCCTTATTTCATAGGACTCAGGACATTGTCCTGCCGACCTTCCAGTCCCCTGCAGAAGGGGAGGAAGGGGAATCTTTGAGTTCATTAGACGTTAAGAGGTCCCTTTTGATTTACTTAGAAGCCACCAAAGAGTTCAGGTGTTCAGATTCTCTGTTTGTGAATTTTTCGGGTGCCCGCAAGGGCTGTAGGGCATCCAAATCATCAATTGCAAGATGGAGTTATCTTAAACTCAACAGCAACAGAACTCCTTCTGTTTCAGGCCAGTCGCAAGAGTCAACTGGCAACTACTTGGACACCCCCACCCATTCTGGGCCAGATCATCCCCCCTAGCTCCAAAGTCAAAAGTCTCGGAGCCATCTTTGACACCTACATGACAATGGACGCACAAATAGGGTCAGCAGTCAGCGGATCTCACCATCTGCTGCGCCTACTACGCAGACTTATTCCTTTTATTCCCAAAGAAGACGTAGCAGTTGTGGTGGGAACAATTGTGAACTCCAGACTGGACTATGCAAATGCCCTTTACCTCGGACTCCCAAAGTACCAAATCTCTCATCTGCAAGTCGTTCAGAATACGGCCACCAGACTTGTGACTGGGAAAAAACCCTGGGAATCAATCTCACCTTCTCTGAGATCCCTTCATTGGTTGCCAGTAAAAGACAGAATTGCTTTTAAAACACTCTGTCTGACTCATAAGTGCATCCATGGGAAGGCTCCGCAATATCTATGCGAAAAGATAGAAGCCTGTGACGGTAGTAGAACATATCCCCGTCATCCATTCCCTTCTTCTGAATTAAAAGAAAATCACTCAATATTCCACGAGTAGGAATATCCCTGGAATCGCCGAATAATCCACACATGAGCCAAAGCTTAATGCTGGATGTAAACAGGACACACTTTATTGAAAGTACACAGCACACTTTTATACAGGATTTGGAACATCCCTCCCCAACAACCGCTTTCCTATTGGTCTCTTTCAAAGTCCAGGCAGTCTCCCATCAGGTCCTCCCTAACCATGAAAATGAGGACTTGAAAATGACACAGCAGAGATTGGTCAGAAAGGTTTGAACAGAAAGACTGCTATGTGTATTCAGACAAAAGCCCCAGGGGGGGCAATCAATGTACACAATAGCCAGCCACAGAACAATGGAACCGTCTGGAGAGTTAAGACAGGGCAGAAGACATTTACACCTGACAATCAAAAGGCTTTAGATAGGGTTATCGCACAATGGACAATGAGTATCTCTTCTGAGTCTATTGACCTGGTTGGGGTTCAGAATAAAATCTCCTGTAATTTTTCAAGACATCCTGGAATATGAAGTATCCGTAATGTCCCATCTTCTGTAATACATGAATTAGGATTTCACGTAGAAACACTTCAGTATTTCATGGTCCATGAAATTACTCCCCGTGGGAAATAGTTCAACATCCACAGTGGGACCCAAACGGGTCACTCGAGGATGTTGGGCAAGTAGTCTTAAGGTTCCAGGACTGTCTGCCGGGATGAACCATCCGCCTTCCTGATTTGAGGCCCTGGCCCATAATCGGACGGCAAGAGGCTCGCATTCAGTCCTCTCCAAAAGCCCCTGTCCCGGCTAGGTCTGGCACACAGCTCCCCTTTTGGCAGGAGACTAACACAGTAGGAGACACCAGATGGGTTGACTCTGAACTTAGTCAGTAGTTCCAGTCCCCCAATGCCGGTATCCATACAGTAACCCAAATAACTTGCTCCAGACAGAGCATTACTCACCCCGCCATCCTCTGCCTCTCTCAGGGAACACGTCTGCCGCTGGGGAGAGGCCTGGACTGGCCCTTCTCCCTGGAGTCCTTTCAGCCGCTGGAGAGACGACAGGGTGGCTGGGCTCAGTCCATCATGCTGTTGGGGATCTGGGCCAACTGTCCACCATTTATGGGGTATACCAGTGGAGACTGAAGTCCCATCCACTGGTGTGAGGTGAAAATCCCCCGGTGCTTGCAAAGCAAAGCCGACATCCTCCTGTCCCAGTCCTGTACCATTTTCTGGGGTTGTGCCAGTGAAGACTGAAGTCCCACCCACTACCCCAGGAACCCCTTCTTCTGTTAGTGAAGAGCAGAGGTCCGTGACCCTCTGTTCTGTTGCCAGCTCTTCCGCTGGGTTGCTGTGATTGGAGACCACAGTCCCATCCACTACCACAGTGTCCCCCTCTTCTGTTAGTGAGGAGTAGAGGCCCATGACACTCTGCTCTGTGGCCAGTGATTCAGCTGGGGGTAAAAGCTTTACCACCTCAGCTTGTTGCTGGAGAGAGGGGCCAACCGCCCCGGCTCCCTGGAACTCCACACCATCCGCTTCGGCTTTAGGGATGGCAATCTCCATATTTTTCACTGCCGATTCATCAGCCAGGATTTCACAGTTGTCATCTGACCTTTCCTCATAGTTGCAGGCAACGGGAGCCCCACCCTGCTGCTAAGCCGAGTCTAGCAGCTGTCTGTAGGCGATTTCCAAATCCCATTCTTGAATGGCCAGAAATTCCAAATCTTCCTGTAACCAGTGGCCTCCCGAGATATTCAATTTTTCCTCTCTGTGCTCCCATATGTCCTCCAAGCGCCACTCCCGATCATCCCCAAAGTCGGGATCACTGGACATCCTCCAATACAACAATCCCAGGCCATCATAGTCATAGCCTTCTGTGGGGCTGTCATCCGCTAACCACGGGCACTCTTGGGCTACATACCACCGGAGGGCTCTGTAGCTCTCGTCTAGCTGCATCTCTGCCCGGATCAGCCTGCTTAACTCTGCTGTCCACTCCTGCTTCGGTTGTTCCCCCAACAACGGCATTCTTACTTCATACTGTGACCAGTACCTTACATGGATGGAGGGGAGAGCTTTTCCCTGGTGTCGCTGCTCGAGAGCTAGCGCTTCCTTCCAGAGTTCGCAGCGGATAGAATCAGACCATCCAAGCAGGACCTCCTCTGATTCTGGTCCTGTGTGCTGTATCTGCTTCTCTTGCAACCTCCTTCTGAATTCCTCTTCCATGGTTACTGGTATCTGTACCTCTCCTCGTCTTTCATTCGGTGCTGCTTCTTTAGGCGTCACCGATCGTCGTATTTCTGCAATTCTCAGCTCATGTTTACCGCTCTAGTTCTTTCTCATCAAAAGCTTTAAAAGCGCTAAACGGAATCTTCCTTGTGTCTGCTGTGCTGTACTCACTGTTTGGAGAATGAGCGGCTGCTTGTTGGACTGCTGCCAGTTTTAACTGTAGCTCTGTGTCTCTTATTTGTTTAGCCTCCTCCGCTAACAGGTCCATCACTTTCAGCACCACATCCGCCGTTGGGTTCGGACCGAACCATGCTAGTTTCTCTCTTATTAGCTTGTTGGCTCGTGATTCCTCCTCCTGAATCACTGGTGTCTCCATCTCTTGTACTGCTGGCGTTGCTGCAACCAAGTTTTCCTGGTCTAGCTCTATTAATTCTGCTATGATGACCCGCTTGGTTTTGTCGCTAGCAATCCTTCCACGAACTTCCAGTAGTTCTTTCAGTGTATTTCTTTTAAGCCGGGTGTACCAGCCTTCCATTCACTGTTCCCAGTGTCTGCTTGGAATCCTGGTGTAAAGGAAAGTAGAAGGGAAAATCCCGCTGCTGCCAACCAGTTGTGACGGTAGTAGAACATATCCCTGTCATCCATTCCCTTCTTCTGAATTAAAGGAAAATCACCCAATATTCCACGAGTAGGAATATCCCTGGAATCGCTGAATAATCCACACATGAGCCAAAGCTTAATGCTGGATGTAAACAGGACACACTTTATTGAAAGTACACAGCACACTTTTATACAGGATTTGGAACATCCCGCCCCCAACAACCGCTTTCCTATTGGTCCCTTTCAAAGTCCAGGCAGTCTCCCATCAGGTCCTCCCTAACCATGCAAATGAGGACTTGAAAATGACACAGCAGAGATTGGTCAGAAAGGTTTGAACAGAAAGACTGCTACAGTGCGGAAAATAAGTATTTGAACACCCTGCTATTTTGCAAGTTCTCCCACTTGGAAATCATGGAGGGGTCTGAAATTGTTATCGTAGGTGCATGTCCACTGTGAGAGACATAATCAAAAAAAAATAATCCAGAAATCACAATGTATGATTTTTTTAACTATTTATTTGTATGATACAGCTGCAAATAAGTATTTGAACACCTGAGAAAATCAATGTTAATATTTGGTACAGTAGCCTTTGTTTGCAATTACAGAGGTCAAACGTTACTTGTAGTTTTTCACCAGGTTTGCACACACTGGAGGAGGGATTTTGGCCCACTCCTCCACACAGATCTTCTCTAGATCAGTCAGGCTCCCTCCAAACATTCTCTATTGGGTTTAGGTCTGAAGACTGGCTAGGCCACGCCAGAACCTTGATATGCTTCTTACAGAGCCACTCCTTGGTTATCCTGGCTGTGTGCTTCGGGTCATTGTCATGTTGGAAGACCCAGCCTTGACCCATCTTCAAAGCTCTAACTGAGGGAAGGAGGTTGTTGCCCAAAATCTCGCAATACATGGCCCCGGTCATCCTCTCCTTAATACAGTGCAGTCGCCCTGTCCCATGTTGCGAAAAACACCCCCAAAGCATGATGCTACCAACCCAATGCTTCACAGTAGGGATGGTGTTCTTGGGATGGTACTCATCATTCTTCTTCCTCCAAACACGGTTAGTGGAATTATGACCAAAAAGTTCTATTTTGGTCTCATCTGACCACATGACTTTCTCCCATGACTCCTCTGGATCTTCCAAATGGTCATTGGCAAACTTAAGACGGGCCTTGACATGTGCTGGTTTAAGCAGGGGAACCTTCCGTGCCATGCAGGGTTTCAAACCATGACGTCTTAGTGTATTACAGTACAGTAACCTTGGAAACGGTGGTCCCAGCTCTTTTCAGGTCATTGACCAGCTCCTCCCGTGTAGTCCTGGGCTGATTTCTCACCTTTCTTAGGATCATTGAGACCCCACGAGGTGAGATTTTGCATGGAGCCCCAGTCCGAGGGAGATTGACCGTCATGTTTAGCTTCTTCCATTTTCTAATGATTGCTCCAACAGTGGACCTTTTTTCACCAAGCTGCTTGGCAATTTCCCCGTAGCCCTTTCCAGCCTTGTGGAGGTGTACAATTTTGTCTCTAGTGTCTTTGGACAGCTCTTTGGTCTTGGCCATGTTAGTAGTTGGATTCTTACTGATTGTATGGGGTGGACAGGTGTCTTTATGCAGCTAATGACCTCAAACAGGTGCATCTAATTTAGGATAATAAATGGAGTGGAGTTGGACATTTTAAAGGCAGACTAACAGGTCTCTGAGGGTCAGAATTCTAGCTGATAGACAGGTGTTCAAATACTTCTTTGCCGCTGTATCATACAAATAAATAGTTAAAAATTCATAAATTGTGATGTCTGGAATTTTGTTTTTTGATTATGTCTCTCACAGTGGACATGCACCTACGATAACAATTTCAGACCCCTCCATGATTTCCAAGTGGGAGAACTTGCAAAATAGCAGGGTGTTCAAATACTTATTTTCCGCACTGTATGTGTATTCAGACAAACGCCCCAGGGGGGGCAATCAATGTACACAATAGCCAGCCACAGAACAATGGAACCGTCTGGAGAGTTGAGACAGGGCAGAAGACATTTACACCTGATAATCAAAAGGCTTTAGATAGGGTTATCACACAATGAACAATGAGTATCTCTTCTGAGTCTATTGACCTGGTTGGGGTTCAGAATAAAAGCTCCTGTAATTTTTCAAGACATCCTGGAATATGAACTATCCGTAATGTCCCATCTTCTGTAATACATGAATTAGGATTTCACCTAGAAACACTTCTGTATTTCATGGTCCATGACAAAGCCCACAATCCCAATCGCGTTCTGCGATCCACCGACCAAAATCTGGTCAAGATACCCAAAGCCAGATACAAGTCCAAAGGAGAAAGAAGGTTTGCTTTCCAAGGTTCCAGACTATGGAACGCTTTACCAACCAGCATTCGGTTGGAGGAAAACCACCAGAGCTTCAGAAGACCGATAAAAACTCTGCTCTTTTGATGACCAGAGAGACAAACAACGAGCGCCCAGAGGCGATTTAGTTCGCATGTGCCGCGCTATATAAGTTTTTCATTCATTCATTCTCATGATGGGGTGGAGGGGCAGCTGAGGCTCTCATGATGGGGTGGAGGGGCAGCTGAGGCTCTCATAATGGGGTGGAGGGGCAGCTGAGGCTCTCATGATGGGGTGGAGGGGCAGCTGAGGCTCTCATGATGGGGTGGAGGGGCAGCTGAGGCTCTCATGATGGGGTGGAGGGGCAGCTGAGGCTCTCATGATGGGGTGGAGGGGCAGCTGAGGCTCTCATGATGGGGTGGAGGGGCAGCTGAGGCTCTCATGATGGGATGGAGGGGCAGCTGAGGCTCTCATGATGGGATGGAGGGGCAGCTGAGGCTCTCATGATGGGATGGAGGGGCAGCTGAGGCTCTCATGATGGGATGGAGGGGCAGCTGAGGCTCTCATGATGGGATGGAGGGGCAGCTGAGGTTCATATGATGGGATAGAGGGGCAGCTGAAGTTTATATGATGGGTGCCGGTATGTGGAGGGAATGGAAGGATTTACGGTGCTGGTATGTGGAGGGAATGGAAGGGTTCATGGTGCCGGTATGTAGAGGGAATGGAAGGATTCATGGTGCCGGTGTGTGGAGGGAATGGAAGGATTCATGGTGCCGGTGTGTGGAGGGAATGGAAGGATTCATGGTGCCGGTATGTTGAGGGAATAGTCAGGTTTCTCCTTGAATGGTATTGACAAGTTCTTCAGCCACCCGATAATAGAAGGAATTTATATTTTGATTGAACCTTTCAAGCGGCACCCATTCTTACTGATACTGTAACGTGTTGAAAACTTTATTCATAGAGAACAAAATGTTTAGATTAACCATAAAAATGTTCCCATGATGCTCTTTTTATAAATTGGTTGTGATTGGTGGAGTTATTTATCATCTTTTGTCTTTCCAGCAATTACCACCACATGTCCGTGTTTGGGATTCTGTAACCCTCAACACGTTACACGTCATTGGCATGGGTTACTTTGATCGAGCTGTCACCTGTGTGGCATTCTCCAAATCTGTAAGTTATGGCAGAAGCCGATGTCTGGTTGTGTCCTTTTCCTGGAAGTCTGCGTGTGATGACCGATCACGTGGGCCTAATGGGGTTTGTAATGGTTTCTTGTGGAACACCTCAGACTTCTATACAAAAGATCTTGTATACGTCGTCTCTACAATTATCTCTTCTAATGCAGATCCACGTAATATAATTGTAACGGTCAGGGGTTAACACCGTTTACGATTTCCATTCCACCAACCCACGACAGCTTCCGACACTCCAACAATCCAGCAGACACGACCCATTCCATTCCCCAGAGTAAATGAGACACAAGCTCTGTTCTCTGGTTCCAAACTAATGAATCCTTTAATGGTAACTCAGCCTTGTTATATACAGTTTAGAAACCAAATATTGACAATGACTCAATTGCACCCACAACATGACACAAGGAATACACATTCTTTTAGATAATGACATTCAGATGAGCTAATCATTCTCCAGACGTCCTGACTCCGTGACAAGCTGAAACAAAATGACATGCTAATCCACTACACCTGAAAGTCAGACATCTGACCTTTTAGACTGCCAACCCCCAACACATCTATCATCAATAGACTTTCACACAATACAGTGTCATTAGCATACACAATGAAATATCTTCGGAGCAGACTTAATTAGCACAATAGACAACAGAATGCAATCACAGCAAGCCCCATCAATACAGCCAGGTAGACTTAATTAGCACCTCAACAGTCTATGTTACACATTGAATGAGAAACTCTATTGACCTGTTGGGGTCCTAATAAACAAACCACCTGTAATATTTCAAGATATCCTGCAATACATGAATTATCATTAATGTCCCATCTCATGTAATCTGATATATCCGTTCTCAGTTATCCTATGCCCCTGTTGGACATAGGATGACTCTAGACCCAAGAGTCATTGGTGAAGCTGGCACAGGAGTACCCCGCATACTTCAAAAGTCTGAGTCCCACGGGCCATACCGTTACAATAATAATAATGGTCTCTTTACTCGGCATAGATAAGTGGGCGTGGCCATGTAAATCATCATATAACACGCTTGTGTCTTTGTCGAGTATTTTAACATCGATCTTCCGGAGAGATCCAACTCCACACTCTACAATCACATCTCTCATCTTGTCTCCACCAAATCCATCAATTGTATCAGTAACATGAGGGGTGCAGAATAATAACCTCCCTTTATTATAGGGGCCCTTGGCAGCCAGTTCTGTCCTGACATGTTTCTAACTAGGCACATCGCTTTCTCAGGACACAACCCGCTCCTGCTGGAATACAAGGAGATGGTGTGTGTGCGTAGTTCCTAACGCTTTCTTTCATCGTCCGTACAGAAGTACATTTGTAGATTTGTGTGAAGTGTTAACAGCTCTGCCCTGGTCATTTCTTCGGACTGCAGAACATCCCCTTCACATTATGCAGAGAGGGAGGTGTTCCATAGTCCTACCACTTCCTGCCCTATGGTGACAGTGCTGCTCCTTCATAGAAACAGTATGGTGAGTGAGTGTTGTCACCAGGGGTCAAGTCCTGGGAAAAAAAGTGTGGGAACTCACCCAGGATTCCCCACCCACCTCAAAAATAAATTGCATGTGTGTGTTTGTATATATGTGTGTGTGTATGTATATGTATATGTATATGTATATATATATATATATATATATATATATATATATATATATAAGTATATGTATGTTTTATGTACTACTTTTTTTTTTAACGAAGAAACTGCAATATTTATTGTGAAGAGCCAGTTTGAGTCGAGGACACATCTAAAATTCACATGCATTAAACAAATAAATATAGCACAGATGTAACAACAAAATAATTTAATCTGTATGCTATACTAACAATGAAACACGCCACACTGTGTGATAAACAGGGGACCCCTACTGCACTATATTTTTATGCAGGCTCCGATGTGTGGGGCCCCTGCTACCACAAGGCGTCCGCACACATGTGTTGGTCTGTGCAGAAGAGTAAGGCTGGGAGTGCTGAGCATGCCGGCCTGGGGCCCCTCTCCTCGTACTGCCTGTATTGATTGTGGGGGCCTGGGCCGCTCACTCCTCAGTGCCCATCAAATGCAGCCTGATTAGTGCCCATCAATGCAGCCTTGCCAGTGCCCATTAATGCAGATTAATCAGTGACCATCAAATGCAGCCTGATCAGTACCTATTATTGCATCCTTATCAGTGCCCATCAAATGCAGGTTGATCAGTGCCCATCAATTGCAGCTTGAGCAGTGCCCATCAATTGCAGCTTGAGCAGTGCCCATCAATTGCAGCTTGAGCAGTGCCCATCAATTGCAGCTTGAGCAGTGCCCATCAATTGCAGCTTGAGCAGTGCCCATCAATTGCAGCCTGACCAGTGCCCATCAATTGCAGCCTGATCAGTGCCCATCAAATGCAACCTGATCAGTGCCCATCAAATACAGCCTAGCCAGTGCCCACTAAATATGGCCTTACCAGTGTCCATCAAATGCAGCCTTGCCAGTGTCCATCAAATGCAGCCCGATTAGTGTGCAGCAATGCAGCCTGATCTGTGTCTAGCAATAAAGCCTGGCATGTGTCTGAATCTGGGATTTGAATATCCCAGCGTGACCCCATCCTCCCCTCCCTCGGTCTGCCTCCTCCTCCTCCAGTGGCAGCTGTAACAAAGTCCAGGCTCCTATAATTGACATCACACTGATTCAATTTGCCATTGGATCAGTGTTCACCCATCACTAGAGCCAGGACTTTGTTACAGCTTCCACTGGAAGAGGAATAGGTGGACCGAGGTAGGGGAGGACGGGTGCACCTTAATGAGAATGGCGATCCTGCTGTGGAAAAAGTACAGGAAGGTCGTTCCCATGCGTTCCCGCAGGACTTGAGCCCTGGGTTTTCAAACCTATGCGATCCAATTCCTGTCCAAATTTTCAGATCGCACTGCGATATGCAAACTGATTTGGGGGTGCCATTAAGTTTTAATTGGCACTCCCAGTAGTTCACATGGGTCAGTGTGAACTGCCAGCAGGAGACATGCGATGTGGGAACCCCCAGTGGATTTGCAGGGTTCCCGCATTGCAGCAGTATGACCAGCCCTTAATCCTAATGGCATGCTGCACACACTAGAAATCACACCCACACTGGGAACTGCTCTGCATTTGCGATTCGTGTGCTAATCCAGAAATGGTGGAGGGTCCTTTTGACCATTTCTTTGTATTTAAAGAGGCACAGCAGCCCATACAGTATAAATGGGCTGCCATGCCCACACAAAATGCACCTTGCACAGCCACATCTGTGTGAACTAAAGGAAACCCCCCCCCCCCCCCAAGCAAAACTCCCCACTGCAAAACACCACCCTCCCTCATATATCCACACAATATTAACCCCCTGCCCTGTCTCGATCACACCTCAAGGTGAAAATATCTCCCTCATTTCTAATGCTAAAGAATATCTCCCTTCATTCAACAAACTTCCCACTCAGGAGCAAATCCCTACCAATAACCACCCTCTGTAAACTTCTCTACAAGAAACTTGCAGGGGGGGAGGGGTTTCCTTCTGCAAAAGCCCCTTTCCTTAACCTCCCCAATAAAATAAACTGCTCCAGGCAGGAATTTTCACCCCCTCCTTCCTCCACATAGAAAGCCATGCTTCTTTTACCTACCTGACCTCCTGACCTCATCTTCAGAAATCGGCATGACACAGAGGCAGGAAATCTTCTGCATCCCCAGTCTCCCTTCGGCTGTGTCAGAGCTGTGGAGGAGTCTAGGAGTTCCTTCGGCGGTGTGCTCTCATTGGCAGAGCATGCCTGGAGCAGTGTGTGTGTGTGTGTAAGCAGCCACGGCTGCTAACGGGAACGATGTTCCCATGCGTTCCCGCAGGACTCGTGCCTTTGTTGTCACCCTACGATTGCAAGTGTGTTACTGGCAGGATCATATAGATAATGGGCTAAAAAAAGGAAAACTAATGCATCCACCATATCTAAGGACAGGCAAGCTGCAATATATGACACCCTCACTGATGACCTTCACTGTGTATCTAATGCTCTCCTTCTTTTGTGGCTGGCACTTCTTATGGCGGGACTTCAGATAATCTTCTTTGTTTAGAATGGTGGAGGAAGCCTGTGTGCGGTAGACGACTCCAATGACCATGTGCTGTCCATGTGGGACTGGCAGAAGGAGGAGAAGCTGGCTGATGTGAAGGTAACGGGTTCCCTTTATCTGTGAAAGAAAACTTCATCAAGATGATCCAAGTGTAGAATTCGAGGCCTGTGCACTATGACATCATAGATATATTATTATGCATTAAGGAAGCCTTAAAACCATGGGGGGGGGGGCGGCAATCCTGTCCGCTTCATAACACGTAGAGGTAGCTCATCCTTCTACCCCAGAGGAACACTATGGGCCAGATTCAGGTAGATGGGCGCATCTTTAATCTGGAGTAACGTTTCTCATTTACATTACTCTGGCGAAATTTTAGGAGCAAGTGCTGTTATTCATGAAGCACTTGCTCCTAAAGTTGCGGCAGCATATCGAAAATGAGCCGGCGTTATTCAAATTGGGCTGGGACGGGGCGTGTATTATTAAAACTAGGCGCGATCCCACGGCGAACGTACTGCGCATGCGTCGACTGTCAATGCATCCCAGTGCGCATGCTCACAACTTCCGTCGGCACCACTTCCTTGGAAACGACAGCGCAATGTGTTCCGTTGGACATTTAAATGCGCCCGTAGATGCGCCATTCTGGCACTAAAGTATATCCTGTTCCCCCTCCCCGCAGGGAAGTTACTTTTGTTCTGAGATGGCTGCTCCCGTTCCCCGCAAACACAGGAGAAAGCTGAATTTTAAAGGCCAGGAGCTGTCAGCCGTCATCTCGGCTATGGAGACCTATGATGTCTTCCTCCATGTCTGTAAAAGTTGACAGACAAGCATGGACAGAGGTGTTGTCCTGCAAGTGGGGGTGCTCAGCTAGCTCTTATCGTCGGTAACGCTGCTGTAGCTGCTCTCCTGCTGACCTGTGGCCGTCTGGAGTAAAGATAAAGCAGCTATTTGTAGAAATAACTTTGCAAAGGACGGACGACATATGCGCGGCGCATGTAGCCAGCGTATGGTGCTAATCCGTTCGAGAATTGGGAAATCTCCCTCATTTACATATTTGCAGGGGAAATCAATTGGCGCGACTGATGCGCCAAGCGAAACTATGCGCTGACGATACTCTGGCGTCGGAAAGTTAAGCCGGTCGGGGAAAGCCTGTTTTCTGTCGCATCTAGTTTGGTGGGTACGGCCGCGGAGATACAACGGCGCATCTTGACAGTTACGCGGCGCATATCGAAATACTCCAGCGCAACTCTACCTGAATCTGGCCCTATGAGCTCTTCTAGAAGGAAATGCTCAATCCTCTGCTCCTCGCACATTCGCATCAAAGTGATGCTTTTATTTTTCTATAGGAGTTTATTTAGGAAAATCATGTTTTTGGTTGCGTTTTTATTTCTCTCCAGTGCTCCAATGAAGCGGTTTTTGTAGCCGACTTCCATCCGACGGACACAAACATTATCGTGACCTGCGGAAAATCGCACCTCTACTTCTGGACGCTGGAAGGAAGCTCTCTGATTAAGAAGCAAGGATTGTTTGAGGTACGATTAATCGCTCGTAATTCTCTGAAAAGTTACTTTTCTTTAGGAGAAAACTTTTACATGTGACCTGAAAAGTGTCTCAGGGTGGCGTGATACAACAGCCAATCAGCAAGTGGCCAGAGCTGTTCTAGGTAGCGGAACGTTTATTCCTAATTGGCCATTACAGGACACAGAGGACTTTGACATTCATGACACTTTAGGTTATACTGCCACCTTCAGGTGAATAGACACTAGCCAAAGAGAAGGCCGGAATCCCTGCCATAGCCGCCCCACCCTTTAGCTAGTGTCCTTAGGTGATGGATGAGTCCCTCTGAAGAGCTCTCAGTTGGGATTTCTTCCCATAAGGCTTGGCCTGGTCCTTATCCCCCTCCCCTGGTGGGATAGAGGCGTTCTATACCTGGATTAGTCATTACAGCCAGGAGGTCCTGTACCCAGACCCTGCATGCAAGAGCAGGGAAAGCCTGTAGTGTCTGCCACTTGGTGTTGGAATCTCTGGGGTGCGATGTATCCGGTGCCCTACAGGTCCCGGCAGTGATCCCCTTGGGGGGAGTTATGTCCATGAAGGGCTTGCAGGGTGCACTCCAACCCCCACCCCCCCCCCCCCCATGGGCCTTCTAGCTCTGTAGCTGTGGATAGTGAATGCCTCTGAAACGTTGTAGACCGTGTCGTATCATCCATGTGTGCTGCAGGGTGTTCACTGAACACGGGACCTCCCAAGGGGCCACGATCACTCCCGTGTCCTGAAAAAACAGTTTTATTCTGCTTCCGTTTATGAATGGGGAGGAGCTGCAGTCTCCTGTCCATTCATCTTCCTAGCGTAGGCTACTGATAAAGGGACTGGGGAATCTGTGTCCTCAGTCCCTTTCTCTGTCTCAAAGGGGAGATGTCAGGAGTCTGTTTGACCGCTTGAGGACCACCGCACGACTAAATACGTCAGCAGAATGGCACAACTGGGCACAAGGGCGTACATGTACGTCCCCTTTAAAATCCGGACCCGATAGCCGCTGGTGTCCTGCGATCGGGTCACAGGAAGAATGGGGAGAGGTAAGTGTAAACAAACCTCTCCCCGTGCTTCCTATTGTGACTGCCACGGATTGTCTGAACGACAATCAGTGACAGTGACGTCGCACGCACGGCCACCCCCCACAGTAAGAAACGCTCCCTTAGGGCACACTTAACCCCTACTGTTATACTTGCCTGATCTGTTGCAGAGGATTTGCACAGAGCAGCCCAGATTATCCTCTTCTCGGTCCCTCTTCTGTGATCCTGGCTCCTCCCTCCTGTT
The DNA here is from genome assembly GCA_029574335.1 of Rana kukunoris. NCBI lineage: Eukaryota > Metazoa > Chordata > Amphibia > Anura > Ranidae > Rana > Rana kukunoris. The sequence continues at coordinate 148,503,506 of CM056059.1, read as the reverse complement.
GAGTGCCCCCACAGTCGGCAGCTTGCTATGGGGGCACCCGAGCTGAGTCACAGCTCCCTGTGTCCTTTCAGACGCAGAGCCCGACCCAGCCCCACCCCCTCTCTTCCCTGATTGGCTTGTTGACAGCAGCGGCAGCCAATTGTGCCGCTCCTGTGTCTCAGCCAATCAGGAGGGAGAATCTCGGATGGCTAAGACGCTTGTGGACAGAGGGGGACCTCAGGTAAGTGTGAGGGGGGAGGGGCACACAGAAGGATTTTTATCTTGATGCATAGAATGCACCTTCTGCCTTTACAAACCCTTTACGAGATTGTTCTTCATTGTCTGGATGTGGTCAGACATCTCAGTATTTATCTAAAAGCTTCTCTAAGAAAGTCGGATTCCCTCTTTTCCCATCATAGCCTCTCGAAGGACATCCTTCCTCAAAATCCACGAATGCCGGCTTCATAAGACAACTCGTCCCAGGAGCTTACACTCTAATAGATACAACGTCTCCAGCACTCTAAAGCTGACCACAGATGAATTGAAATTCAGCTGGTTCTGCAATGACCGGCCAAATTTAGATTCATGTATGGGCAGTCGATCTGCCAACTAAAAGAAGTGGGTAGGGTAGTGGGGGGTACGCCCCCGGGGGACACGTCCAATCAGATGAAAGTACAAGTCCCGCGAATTTTCAGCCTGTGGTCTTTTATAATGCACTTTGTATAAGGATGATGCCTGACGCGTTTTTTATCCCTCCACAGAAACAAGAGAAACCAAAGTTTGTGTTGTGCGTCACCTTCTCCGAGAACGGGGACACCATTACCGGAGACTCCAGCGGGAACCTTCTGGTTTGGGGAAAAGGTCAAAACTCTTTTTTTTTCTTCTTCTTCTTCTTCTTCTTTTTCTTCTTCTTCTTCTTCTTATGCTGTCCTTTAGAATTTAGGAAAGGTTAAAAAAAATAAAAAACTTCTATAAAAAAATGTTATAAAAGCCTGAATACAAATCTTCTGTAGATGGTGTCACAACATGTGATATATGATTTCTGCTCGCTGCTCAGACGATGGTTTTATACTCCGGTTCCCAGTGCTGTTTATATAAACGCGCACAGAAGAGGTAGAGAACAACCTGCACTGATGTGAAATCGTATGAGTGGTGGGGGAAGACGTTCTAGGGTGCGCCGGGATCGGTATGTGAGTGGTGGGGAAAGACATTCTAGTGTGCGCCGGGATTGGTATGTGAGTGGTGGGGGGAAGACATTCTAGTGTGCGCCGGGATTATTATGTGAGTGGTGGGGGAAGACAATCTAGGGTGAGCTGGGATCGGTATGCGAGTGGTGGGGAAGACATTCTAGTGTGCACCGGGATTGGTATGTGAGGGGTGGGGGAAGACATTCTAGTGTGCGCCGGGATTAATTTGCGAGTGGTGGGGGAAGACATTCTAGTGTGCGCCGGGATTAATTTGCGAGTGGTGGGGCGAAGACATTCTAGGGTGCGCTGGCATTGGTATGTGAGTGGTGGGGGAAAAAATTCTAGGGTGCGCTGGGATTGGTGTGTGAGTGGTGGGGGAAGACGTTATAGGGTGCGCCGGGATAGGTATGTGAGTGGTGGGGGAAGACATTGTAGTGTGCGTCGGGATTGGTATGTGAGTGGTGGGGGAAGACATTCTAGGGTGCGCTGGGATTGGTATGTGAGTGGTGGGGGAAGACATTCTAGTGTGCGCCGGGATTAGTTTGCGAGAGGTGGGGGAAGACATGTAGGGTGCGCCGGGATTGGTATGTGAGTGGTGGGGGAAGACATTCTAGTGTGCGCCGGGATTAGTTTGCGAGAGGTGGGGGAAGACATGTAGGGTGCGCCGGGATTGGTATGTGAGTGGTGGGGGAAGACATTCTAGGGTGCGCCGGGATTGGTATGTGAGTGGTGGGGGAAGACATTCTAGGGTGCGCCGGGATTGGTATGTGAGTGGTGGGGGAAGACATTCTAGGGTGCGCCGGGATTGGTATGTGAGTGGTGGGGGAAGACATTCTAGGGTGCGCCGGGATTGGTATGTGAGTGGTGGGGGAAGACATTCTAGGGTGCGCCGGGATTGGTATGTGAGTGGTGGGGGAAGACATTCTAGGAAAAAAGGAAAGAAACTGCGCTAAAATTGACAAAAGAAAGGGGAACTATAACATAGTAACAATGTGCTCACCCCCAGGTGCTGCGATTTGCATGTAAACAATAGATACAAGAAATAAACATAGGAAAAAAATAAATCGCGCTAACTTAAATGCAATAACAAGTGAATGAACACAGATGTGTGTAAAAGGTTGGCTGATAAATCGAGAAGTAACCTGATGGCCACTAAACAATAGGCAGTCACCTTTATCGTTCTAATATTGGTGATGGTAATGAACCAAAAACAAAACGCAAAAAATATGATGGTATACAAATATATAACCATCCACTGAATATATCTTTAGCTCTCAATTGATACAGTCCAGAGTATTAACAGAAAAAAGTCAGTGGAAAAAAAAGTAAAATAAACACCCGTGCTTCTGGATCGTGACAGATTGATGAACGTGACCAAAGGCAAAAAAAGTGTGTCCTCCACCAAACTTATGGATTGGTCTCTTACCCGAAACCCACGATCCCTTATGACAGGGGATTGGAAACAGCATATACCGGGTCCCAATTTTGTGATGTCAGGTCTGCAATCTTAGTGAAAACTCGTATCCGAAAGTGTTGGAGCAATTTGGATGCCCACCATGCAAAAACACATCAATGGCTCCACATTGAGTGTTAAACGTATAAAAATGTATTTAAAGAAATAAAAATGCACTTACAGTCATGCAATATTGTAAACGCCTTGAATCTTAATGTGCCGGCCGGAACACAAAAATCCTCAGGCACTCGTCCACTGGGGGAACATACAAAAACTTGGGTGACAACGGCGCGTTGCTCGCCCTACGTTCGTTTCGAAATAACTTTCCTACGAAGACATTCTAGGGTGCGCTGGGATTGGTATGTGAGGGCTGGGGGAAGACATCATAGTTTGCGCCGGGATTGGTATGTGAGGGGTGGGGGAAGACATTCTAGTGTGCGCTGGCATTGGTATGTGAGGGGTAGGGGGAAGACATTCTAGTGTGTACTGGGATTGGTATGTGAGTGGTGGGGGAAGACATTTAATGTGCGCCGGGATTGGTATGTGAGGGGTAGGGGGAAGACATTCTAGTGTGCACCGGGATTGGTATGTGAGTGGTGGGGGAAGACATTCTAGTGTGCACTGGGATTTGTATGTGAGTGGTGGGGGAAGACATTTAATGTGCGCCGGGATTGGTATGTGAGGGGTGGGGGCACTGGCGTAGCGAGGGGGGGGGCAGGGGGGCTCCTGCACCGGGCGAAAAATTGCGGGGGGCGAAATCCTTGCGTCCGCGGAATGCGCCGCCGCCGCCGCCCCCTCAGGAAAGGCCGCGGCTTGGGCCTAGCACTGGAGCTGTCGGCCATCTTGGCACACCCGGCGGCGGCGCGCCTGGTTGGCTGGTGGAACTGTCTGTCTCCCTTGATGTGGGAGTGGCGGGAAACACCAGCCAACCAGACAGAAGGGCGCGCTGATTGGCCTAGAACATGTGTTTACAGCGCGGCGCGGCGGCGGCAAGTTTCTCCAGCAAGGTAAGAAGGGGGGGGGGGGGTGTCGGTGTAAATCTTAAGGGGTGCTCTGCCTGATCCCCACCTATCCACCTCAGAGCCTGTTATTTTAGTAAGACTGCTGGGACTTGTAGTTCTCCTGGGGCTCATGGAGATTGGAGAACTACAAGTCCCAGCAGGTTATACATTATCATACAATAAGGCTCTGAGGTGGATGGATGTCCGGACACCCATCCATCTCGGAGCCTTGTATTATAACCTGCTGGGACTTGTAGATCTCAATCGTCTCCTGGGGCTCAGGTGCATGCGATCCACCATCTATGGGACTACAAGTCCCAGCAGTAAGAAAAACTGAACAAAGATGGTGGATTGCATGCACCTGAGCCCCAGGAGACGATGGAGAACTACAAGTCCCAGCAGGTTATAATATAAAGCTCCGAGGTGGATAGATGTCTGGACAGTGACAATTGGTGGCTCAGTGGTGACAATTGGTGGCTCAGTGGTGACAATTGGTGGCTCAGTGGTGACGATTGGTGGCACAGTGGTGACGATTGGTGGCACAGTGGTGACGATTGGTGGCACAGTGGTGACGATTGGTGGGACAGTGGTGACAATTGATGGCACAGTGGTGACAATTGATGGCATGGTACAGTGGTGGCAATTGATTGGCATGGCGCCCTGTGATTGGGCGTATGTGGTCATGCGCTAGCGCCGGGGGGCGGGGGGGGGCGAAAAAAAAGTTTTGCCCCGGGCGCCAATAACTCTGGTTGCGCCACTGGGTGGGGGGAAGACATTCTAGGGTGCGCCGGGATTGGTATGCGAGTGGTGGGGGAAGACATTCTAGGGTGCGCTGGGATCAGTATGTGAATGGTGGGGGAAGACATTCTAGGGTGTGCCGGGTGAGGACAAAGTGTGAGCAGTGTAGGAGAGAATTTCAATGTGGTGATGAGATTGTGTATTTCTATAGGAACCAATAGGATCAGCCACGCTGTCCAGGGAGCCCACGAGGGCGGGATCTTCGCGCTGTGCATGCAGAGAGACGGCACTCTGATCTCCGGAGGAAAAGACAGAAAACTTCTCTCCTGGGGTGGAAATTATCAGAGACTCAGCACAGCAGAGGTGAGAGACGTCATCGTGTGCCATTTCCAACCCCCCTCTTCTATGCCCCCTATTGGTCTACATTCCTGATTCCTTGCTGCAGCTGGCTCCGGCACGTTCCTTCTCTCCCTGAAGCTCCGCTCTGTAGAGGCTCAGAGTGATCACATGCAGTGCTACATACAGTACATGCCCCTCTATATACAGTGCCTGGAAAAAGTATTCACACCCCTCTATATGCAGTTCCTGGGAAAAGTATTCATACCCCTCTATATACAGTGCCTTGAAAAAGTATTCCTACCCCTTGAAATTTCCCACATTTTCTCACAGCCAAACATGTAAATGTATTTTATTGGGATTTTATGTGATGGACCAACACAAAGTGTCACATAATTGTGAAGTGGAAGGTAAAGGATACAAATAACTGTTGGAAGCATTCCACCGCTGTAGGGCTGCAACTAACGATTATTTTCATAATCGATTAGTTGGCCGATTTATTATTTTGCTTAATCGACTAATCGGATAATCTTAAAAACAAGTGTGTACAATTTAGTTAATATGTAAATAAAAATAAAAAAAGGCAATTTATTCTTAAATATCCATATGCAGTGGTAAATATAAATAACCAACTACAGTAATTGTAATACCTTCTATTACCTCCACTTTCTCTGGGTTCAGATGCTGATCTTCCCTGCACAGAGTCTTTAATTTTTTTTTTATTTTTTTTTAAACATACTTGTTATACTTACCTGCTCTGTGTAATGGTTTTGCACAGAGCAGCCCAGATCCTCCACTTCTGGGGTCCCTTACCAATGCTTCTGGCACCTCCTGTCTTTAGAGTGCCTCACTAGCAATCTGCAAAGTATAGTGCCCGCTATAGCAAGGTTAAAAAACTTCTGCCTTTAGAATCACTCACTTTCTGCCCAGGACTACATGTCCCATGAGGCATTGCTCCTCACACTTTTATATTCACAAACTCTCAGGCACTTAGTGACATGTATGGATGGTGTACTGAACTGTATGTGTGCTGCACTGTATTTCCTGATATGTAAACAAATAATGCATGCTATATGTAGGCTAACTAATCAACTGGCCGATTAATCGATTATGAAAATAGTTGACAACTATTTTCATAATCGATTAGTTGTCGATTAATCGATTAATCGTTTCGGCCCTACACCGCTGTCAACCAAATGCGATGGGCTGCCTGGCCCCCCAGCCTTGGCGCCTCCGTCAAGATACAGCTTCCTCCACTCTGGAACCAGATATTATAGCTGAGCATTGCATCCAAGAACTAGACGACAATAGGTTAGGTACAAACTGGAACTGACTTTATTATAAATTCACAAAGAATATAAAGTACACAAGATCAGGTAAGAACATGATCACATTGTCCTAAACAATACAAACTGCAAACGGTAATATCAGTTCATTTAATGATCAGCTACCATAAACGTTAATCTAATTACATAGATATATAAACATCCCACAGTAGTTCGGTAACGAGGTAAAGTGGACACAATGCTGGTCACAATGCTGGAGTCACCTATTCCAAGAGGAATAGGTGACTCGGTTAACGATGGTAATTCACACCTAGGAGGCACACAATGGGGAAGTTATACTATGAGAGACACCTTAGTAAATAGATTATAGCAGGAGATCCCAGCATCAAGTTGTTATGAGCTGATTATATTAACACCCATTCTGTAGATCTGAATGTTGGGGTGTTTGTAGAGTTGGAGTTTGGGGTTCTGTAGATCTGAATGTTGGGGTGTTTGGAGGTCGGGTTCTGTAGATTTGGAGGTTGGGGTGTTTGTAGAGTTAAGGGTTCTGTAGAGATGAATGTTGGGGTGTTTGTAGAGTTTGAGGTCGGGGTTCTGTAGATATGAATGTTGGGGTGTTTGTAGAGTTGGAGGTCGGGGTGTTTGTAGAGTTGGAGGTCGGGGTGTTTGTAGAGTTGGAGGTCGGGGTGTTTGTAGAGTTGGAGGTCGGGGTGTTTGTAGAGTTGGAGGTCGGGGTGTTTGTAGAGTTGGAGGTCGGGGGGTGTTTGTAGAGTTGGAGGTCGGGGGGTGTTTGTAGATTTGGAGGTCGGGGGGTGTTTGTAGATTTGGAGGTCGGGGGGTGTTTGTAGATTTGGAGGTCGGGGTGTTTGTAGATTTGGAGGTCGGGGTGTTTGTAGATTTGGAGGTCGGGGTGTTTGTAGATTTGGAGGTCGGGGTGTTTGTAGATTTGGAGGTCGGGGTGTTTGTAGATTTGGAGGTCGGGGTGTTTGTAGATTTGGAGGTCGGGGTGTTTGTAGATTTGGAGGTCGGGGTGTTTGTAGATTTGGAGGTCGGGGTGTTTGTAGATTTGGAGGTCGGGGTGTTTGTAGATTTGGAGGTCGGGGTGTTTGTAGATTTGGAGGTCGGGGTGTTTGTAGATTTGGAGGTCGGGGTGTTTGTAGAGTCAGGGGTTGGGGTTCTGTAAAGATGAATGTTGGGGTGTTTGTAGAGTCAGGGGTTGGGGTGTTTGTAGATTTGGAGGTTGGGGTGTTTGTAGATTTGGAGGTTGGGGTGTTTGTAGATTTGGAGGTCGGGGTGTTTGTAGATTTGGAGGTCGGGGTTCTGTAGATATGAATGTTGGGGTGTTTGTAGATTTGGAGGTCGGGGTGTTTGTAGATTTGGAGGTCGGGGTGTTTGTAGATTTGGAGGTCGGGGTGTTTGTAGATTTGGAGGTCGGGGTGTTTGTAGATTTGGAGGTCGGGGTGTTTGTAGAGTCAGGGGTTGGGGTTCTGTAAAGATGAATGTTGGGGTGTTTGTAGAGTCAGGGGTTGGGGTGTTTGTAGATTTGGAGGTTGGGGTGTTTGTAGAGTTGGAGGTCGGGGGGGTGTTTGTAGAGTTGGAGGTCGGGGGGGTGTTTGTAGAGTTGGAGGTCGGGGGGGTGTTTGTAGAGTTGGAGGTCGGGGGGGTGTTTGTAGAGTTGGAGGTCGGGTGGGTGTTTGTAGAGTTGGAGGTCGGGTGGGTGTTTGTAGAGTTGGAGGTCGGGTGGGTGTTTGTAGAGTTGGAGGTCGGGTGGGTGTTTGTAGAGTTGGAGGTCGGGTGGGTGTTTGTAGAGTTGGAGGTCGGGTGGGTGTTTGTAGAGTTGGAGGTCGGGTGGGTGTTTGTAGTGTTGGAGGTCGGGTGGGTGTTTGTAGAGTTGGATGTCGGGTGGGTGTTTGTAGAGTTGGAGGTCGGGGTGTTTGTAGAGTTGGAGGTCGGGGGGTGTTTGTAGAGTTGGAGGTCGGGGGGTGTTTGTAGAGTTGGAGGTCGGGGGGTGTTTGTAGAGTTGGTGGTCGGGTGGGTGTTTGTAGAGTTGGAGGTCGGGTGGGTGTTTGTAGAGTTGGAGGTCGGGTGGGTGTTTGTAGAGTTGGAGGTCGGGTGGGTGTTTGTAGAGTTGGAGGTCGGGGGTTGTAGAGATGGAGGTCGGGGTGTTTGTAGAGTTGGAGGTCGGGGGGTGTTTGTAGAGTTGGAGGTCGGGGGGTGTTTGTAGAGTTGGAGGTCGGGGGGTGTTTGTAGAGTTGGAGGTCGGGGGGTGTTTGTAGAGTTGGAGGTCGGGAGGTGTTTGTAGAGTTGGAGGTCGGGGGGTGTTTGTAGAGTTGGAGGTCGGGGGGTGTTTGTAGAGTTGGAGGTCGGGGGGTGTTTGTAGATTTGGAGGTCGGGGTGTTTGGCAGTCGGGTTCTGTAGATTTGGAGATTGGGGTGTTTGTAGAGTCAGGGGTTGGGGTTCTGTAGAGATGAATGTTGGGGTGTTTGTAGAGTCAGGGGTTGGGGTGTTTGTAGAGTTGGCGGTCGGGGGGGTGTTTGTAGAGTTGGCGGTCGGGGTGGTGTTTGTAGAGTTGGCGGTCGGGGGGGTGTTTGTAGAGTTGGAGGTTGGGGGGGGGGGGGTTGTAGAGATGGAGGTCGGGGTGATGTAGATATGAATGTTGGGGTGTTTGTAGAGTTGGAGGTCGGGGGGTGTTTGTAGAGTTGGAGGTCGGGGTGCTGTAGATATGAATGTTGGGGGGTCTGTAGAGTTGGAGGTCGGGGGGGGGGTTTGTAGAATTGGAGGTCGGGGGGTGTGAGTGAGTGAGTGAAGAACTTGTATAGCGCTGCACATGCGAACTAAATCGCCTCTGGGCGCTCGTTGTTCCTGTCTCCTTTGGCATCAAAAGAGATGAGTTTTGATCTTTCTTCTGAAGGCCAAGTGGTTCTCCTCCAACCGAATGCTGGTTGGTAAAGCGTTCCATAGTCTGGGACCTTGGAGCGCAAATCTTCTTTCTCCTTTGGACTTGTAACTGGCTTTGGGTATCTGCAGCAGATTTTGGTCGGTGGATCGCAGAACTCGATTGGAATTGTGGGCTTCTTTCTTTTCGCATAGATATTAGGGGGCCTTCCCATGGATGCACTTATGCGCCAGACAGGGCGCTTTAAAAGTAATTCTGTCTTTTACTGGCAACCAGTGAAGGGCTCTCAGCGAAGGTGAGATTGATTCCCATGGTTTTTTCCCAGTCACAAGTCTGGCGGCCGTATTTTGAACAACTTGCAGACGAGCGATTTGGTACTTAGGGAGTCGGAGGTAGAGGGTATTTCCATAGTCCAGTCTGGAGTTCACAATTGTTCCCACCACGACTGCTATGTCTTCCTTGGGAATAAATGGAATCAATCTACGTAGTAGACGCAGCAGATGGTGAGATCCGCTGACTACTGACCCTATTTGTGCATCCATTGTCATGTTGGTGTCGAAAATGACCCGGAGACTTTTGACTTTGGCGCTAGGGGCGATTGTTTGGCCCAGAATGGGGGTGTCCAAGTTTATTCTTACGACTGGCGTGAAACTAGGGCTGCGCATCTTCACCGGTCTCACGATTCGATGCGATTACGATTATCAAGGCCACGATTCGATTCGATGCGATTCCGCGATGCATCAAGTGCGCATGGCTTTCATTAAAAAACATTTAAGTACTCCATTTTTTTTTTCTATCTGTTCTTAAAAAATAAAAAAACACACAATAACACTTTCTGCATGTAGCAAAGTCTAAACACAGCAGACATGCTACAGGAGATGGTCAGAGACTGCAGAACTACTACAGGAGATGGTCAGGGACTGCAGAACTACTACAGGAGATGGTCAGGGACTGCAGAACTACTACAGGAGATGGTCAGGGACTACAGAACTACTACAGGAGATGGTCAGAGACTGCAGATATGATATAGGAGATGGTCAGAGACTGCAGATATGATAATGATATAGGAGATGGTCAGAGACTGCAGACATAGTACAGGAGATGATCAGAGACTGCAGACATAGTACAGGAGATGATCAGAGACTGCAGACATAGTACAGGAGATGATCAGAGACTGCAGACAAAGTACAGGAGATGATCAGAGACTGCAGACATAGTACAGGAGACGATCAGAGACTGCAGACATAGTACAGGAGACGGTCAGAGACTGCAGACATAGTGAAGGAGACGGTCAGAGACTGCAGACATAGTACAGGAGACGGTCAGAGACTGCAGACATAGTACAGGAGACGGTCAGAGACTGCAGACATAGTACAGGAGACGATCAGAGACTGCAGACAAAGTACAGGAGACGGTCAGAGACTCTTACATAGGACACTGTTCTGAGGAGGATGGATAATCAGGGATATAATGAGGCGAGTGTCGGAGGGGCTGTAACCCTTTCCTGCACTCAGAGGAGAGGTGACCCCAATACACAGGACGGGGGAGGGGGTGTCACCCTCGGCATAGAAGGATATGGAGAGGTCTGGGGGGGTCACCCCTGAACTATGACCCTAATTTCTCAGATTCTGCTGAGAACAACCCCCCCCCCTCTGTCACATGATCACAGACCCAGGATGGAGTGCACACTGACCTGTGAGGGGGGGGGGTCGTGTCCTCACTCCACTTCCCCCACATTCCTATCAATAACAGGCAGTCTGAATAGATTCACCCCACCATCTTCACTGCTATGCAATCTTCTATGAGATTTCTGCTGGAATCAGTGCCCGGGACCCAGCATGCGTCATCGACCCCCCTGAAAATATTTGCACCCTTTCCAGTTTTTTAGACCTAAATGTGATGCATCAGAGGTAAAAAAAAATGCATGTCTGTTTGCATCCGCCTACCTTTAGACCTATCATGGGTCTATTAAGATACGCATGTCACAAAAGTCTATCCAAGATCTCCTGCTAATTGGAATGTAAGCTGCCTGCGTGACACTTATTTAGCTTTTTTGTTATATCCCTAAGGTACAGAGTGTGATTCACGTACCTCTAGAGTAGATTGTAAGCTCCTAGGGACAGTGCGTGACTCTGCTGCTCTTACGTCCTCTCCTGGCGTCGGCCCCTCCCGCCTTTTTACTGATCTGATAGTTAGACAGTGGGCGGGGCTGACGCCAGGACGTAAGAGCAGAGTGGACATAGGAGACATAGGAGAGAGGCGGGCCGTGCACTACCCGCCTCTACTAACTTCTACTGAAGTTCTAGTCAGTGGGCGGAGCTGACGCCAGGAGACACGGAAGAGCATGCAGACTGGACATAGGAGAGAGGCGGGCCGGACAGTCACACGAGCTGTGTAAAAAAAAAAAGTACCATAACGGAGCGCTCTCCCGGGAGGGGCGGGAACGGGCGGGCCTAGGCATCGATTATCAGGGTCGCATGCATCGGTACAGCATCGGGAACACCCGAATCGCGATGCACTGATGCAGCGATTATATTTGACACCCCTACGTGAAACAGGAGAAGTTCTGTTTTGGAGCCGTTGAGTTTTCTATCAAAGAGAGGCATGTCTCTAGACAGAGATGATGATCCTTTTTGTTGCAGATGCGAAAATACAGTTGTGTGTCATCTGCATATGAGTGATAAAGTAGTTTTTGGCTACTGATGATTTCAAAGAGAGGGCGAAGATAGATGTTGAACAGCACCGGCGACAGAGGGGATCCCTGGGGGACTCCACATGACACTGTGCGTTTTTCAGAAGTGAAAGGTCCTAATTTCACTATTTGTGATCGGTTTTCCAGAAAAGAGGAGAACCATGATAGATCCCCTTCTGCGACTCTGGCTACTTCCGCTAGCCGAGTCAGTAATAGTTTGTGGTCTACTGTGTCGAAAGCTGCGCTTAGGTCCAACAGAACTAGAAGACAAGACAAGATTCTCCTTCGTCTGCGGCCTCGAGAGCGTCATCCCATATTTTGAGTAATGCTGTTTCAGTCCCGTGTCCGGGACGGAAACCCGATTGAATAGGATCGAGCAAATTATGGGCGTCTAAGTGATGTTGTAGCTGTTGTACCACTACTTTCTCCATCAATTTAGAGAGGACATTTAGGCCTGTTATGGGACGAAGTGGTTTAGGGTCTTTGGGGTCGAGGGTAAGTTTCTTTAACTGGTTGCCAACCGCCCGCCGTCATATTACTGCAGGAAATCGGCTCTGCTGGGCGAGAGCCCTTAGCTATACGTCCGCTACTTTGCGGCCACTAGGGGCCGCGCGCCCCCGAGTCCCGCGCCCGGCGGGTACGATCGCCGACGGGCACACGCGATCGCTCGGTACAGAGCGAGGACCAGGAGCTATGTGTGTAAACACACAGCTCCCGGTCCTGTCAGCGGGGGAAACGCTGATCTTCGGTTCATACAATGTATGAACCGAACATCAGGGATTTCCCCTGGTGTGGCCACCCCCCCCCCCCCCCCATACAGTTAGAACACACCCAGGAACTAACTTAACCCCTTCCCTGCACCCTAGTGTTAACCCCTTCACTGCCAATGGCATTTTTATATTAATCCAATGCATTTGTATAGCACTGATCGCTATAAAAATGCCAGTGGTCCCAAAAATGTGTCAAAAGTGTCCGAAGTGTCCGCCATAATGTTGCAGTACTGAAAAAAAAACCGCTGATCGCCGCCATTAGTAGTAAAAAAAATATATAAATAAAAATGGCATAAAACTACCCCCTATTTTGTAAACGCTATAACTTTTGCGCAAACCAATCAATAAACGATAATTGCGATTTTTTTTTTTTTACGAAAAATATGTAGAAGAATACGTATCGGCCTAAACTGAGGGAAAAAAAATTTTTTATATATTTTTTGGGGATATTTATTATACTAAAATTTTAAAAAATATAGATTTTTTTCAAAATTTTCGCTCTATTTTTGTTTATAGGGCAAAAAATAAAAACCACAGAGATGATCAAATACCACCAAAAGAAAGCTCTATTTGTGGGGAAAAAAGGACGCCAATTTTGTTTGGGAGCCACGTCGCACGACTGCGCATTTGTCAGTTAAATTGACGCAGTGCCGAATCACAAAAAGTGCTCTGGTCATTGGGCAGCAATATGGTCCGGGGTGGTTAAAATAGGTTTAATCATACCTTGTTTCAAGCGGGTGGGTACTATACCTTCTTTGAATGACTGGTTTATCAGCTGCGTGATTGGCGGTGCCAGAATATCGGCACATTCCTTCAGCAGTTTGGTGGGGATGATATCATTAGGTGCTGTGCTGTTTCGCAGGGCATTGATGATATTTTTGGTGGCATCGATATAGATGGGTTTTAGAGTGAACGTTGTGGATTGCGACGAGTTTATGCGGGTGTTGGGTGAAAGATTGGGGGGGGGGGGGTTGAAAAGGGTACTGCTTCGCTGAATGCTTTCACGGATGTTTTCAATTTTGTTAACAAAATAATCCGATAATTCATTGCAAAACTCTTGGGTATCAGAATTGGGGGCTTCATGGTCTCGGTAACTATTTTGAAGAGTTTGCGGGCGGTTGAGGGCATTAGTGATGATATTGGCGAAATGTTTTTTTTTTTTTTTTTTTTTAGCTTTGAAGATTTATTTGTGGCATTTATTTGTTATTGCCTTGTAGATGGCGTGGTTTTCTTCAGAAGAGCTTCTTTTCCAGGCTGTCTCTGCTCTTGCTTCAGCAATGACAGCTGGTCATTAAACCAGCTCGAGTTGTTTTTCCTGATGCAGGTTTTGCATTTGGCGCTGTTAAGGCCCCATGCACACGAGACGCTGGTAAACTCGAGTTCAGAGGCATTTGGGCATTTTTTTCAACTGCCCTTGAACACATTTAATGTTATCCTATGTGTCCATGCACACATTCACTTTTTTTTGCGTTTTAAAGCAGTTGGGTTTAGGCTTGTTTTTTCAGAAGCAAAAAAATGAGTTCAGACGCAAAAGTTTTCGCGTTTCAGACGCACATCGCGGCAAAACGCCGCACCGGCGTTTTACCGCGATTTCATTTAGAGGCGTTTTTAAAGGTGACCTATTTTTTTTACATTAGAAATCTCAAAAATGATGGCAAATGATGAAAAACCATTAAAAAACTTAAAAAACTGTAATTGCTTGCATTGCATTGTGGACAATCCACAACTTGTGGCAGGTGACATGGCCAGTGGTTAATCCACAACTTGTGGCAGGTGACGTGGCCAGGTGACATGGCAAGTGGACAATCCACAACTTGTGGCAGGTGACGTGGTCAGGTGATGTGGCCAGTGGACAATCCACAACTTGTGGCCAGGTGACGTGGCAAGTGGACAATCCACAACTTGTGGCCAGGTGACGTTGCCAGGTGACATGGCAAGTGGACAATCCACAACTTGTGGCAGGTGACGTGGTCAGGTGATGTGGCCAGTGGACAATCCACAACTTGTGGCCAGGTGACGTGGCCAGTGACGTGGCAGGTGACATGGCAAGTGGACAATCCACAACTTGTGGCCAGGTGACATGGCAAGTGGACAATCCACAACTTGTGGCAAGTGGACAATCCACAACTTGTGGCAGGTGACGTGGCAGGTGACATGGCAAGTGGACAATCCACAACTTGTGGCAGGTGACGTGGCAAGTGGACAATCCACAACTTGTGGCAGCTGACGTGGCCAGGTGACATGACAGCTGACGTGGCCAGGTGACATGGCAGCTGACGTGGCCAGTGGACAATCCACAACTTGTGGCAGGTGACGTGGCCAGTGGAAAATCCACAACTTGTGGCAGGTGACGTGGCAAGTGGACAATCCACAACTTGTGGCAGGAGACGTGGCCAGGTGACATGGCAGGTGACGTGGCCAGGTGATGTGGCAAGTGGACAATCCACAACTTGTGGCAGGTGGTATGGCCAGGTGATGTGGCAGATGACGTGGCAAGTGGACAATCCACAACTTGTGGCAGGTGACGTGGCCAGGTGATGTGGCCAGTGGACAATCCACAACTTGTGGCAGGTGACATGGCAAGTGGACAATCCACAGCTTGTGGCAGGTGATGTGGCAAGTGACACACTAAATACAAGTATATTGCTGCTCTTTCAGCTGCTACTCACTTTGGTCTCACAAAATGACTGAAATGGTTAAATAATATTGTTTTTTGAGCTTAGGAAGAGTCTTATGATGTTTCTTAACTAAACGCTTATAAAGCAAACGCGGTAAAGCACGTTTTAAACGCCGGTTTTTGCCTTTGAAAACGTGTGTTTAGATGTGTTTGCATTTGCGTCTCGTGTGCATGGGGCCTAAGTCAGCTGACTGTAGTAGAGCCTTGTTTATGGCATCCAGTGTTTCTGTGGCCGTTTGCTGCGGTTGGATTGTTTTTATTTTTTTCCCTAACGTGGTTTTGAAGAGCTCAGAATAGGGCCTCTTTTGCGATCTAGTCCAGTGTGTTGTCACTGGTTTTGACGTTTTTATTAGGGGGGCATTTATGGTGATTGTGAGTTTAATTGCATGGTGGTCTGTCCATGGCAACTGCTCATTTTTTAGAATGTTTATTTCCAGATCTTGTCTGAAAATAAAATCGAGCGTGTGACCGGAAGTATGTGTGGGCCCACATACCACGGGATCTTGTAAGGAGTTGGCCCAGAGGTTGAAGTCCCCGAGTAGCAAAAGGTGTTTGCTGTTTAGGGTGAGAGTGGACATGAACTCTGACCAAGGTGAGAGAAACTGCGATTTTGGACCCGGTGGTCTATAGCAGAGTAGAATATGGACGGTCTCCTGAGGATTTGTTTGTAGTTGCAGAGTGAGGGTTTCCATGAATGGCAGTGAGTACTGAAGTGCTGGTTTAGTGATCGCGAGGTCACTCTTGTGGATCACCGCCAGGCCTCCTCCTCTTTTCCCTACTCTGTTTTCTGTTATAATGCGATAATTTTCTGGCACCAGTTCTCCTAGAATGGTGTTACAGTCGGCTGTGAGCCAGCTTTCTGTGATAGAGGCAGTCTAAATCGCATTGTAGGATGAAATCGTGGATTTCTTGTCGATGTTTTACTGCCGATCTTGTGTTGACGAGGGCGCATGATATGCGCTTAGGCTGGGATGAATAGGTATCATGTTTGACTGTCGATCGTAGAACGATTCTTAACATTTGGATACTCCTTGGAGCTTTTATGGTGACCTCTGATAAACTTGGGGCAAATGGTTTTAAATCCCGGATGGTTTCTGCGGTATACTTCAGATTAGCCATATTTGCAGAAACGCCGGGAAGATGATATTAATTTGCATGATTGATAGTGTTTGCATGATTGATGGGGGAAAGATTCACTGAGTGAGTCTCCACTCGCTGAAACCTTCCTCCCCGTTGATCCAGAGGAAGGCGAAAAACCCAAATCGTGCTGTGTCAATCTGCAGTGATGGGAAAAAAAATCCTTCCTGATCCCTCAAGGGCGATCGAGCAAAGCCTGGATCAAGTATGGGACTGGTGGACGTTGGGTTTGAAAGCTGATGCGCTAACCGAGGGGGGGCTTGGGGCATAAGCACCCCTGAATGCCTAGGTGGCCAGAAGAACAAAGACAACCCCAGATATAGGGGTCAGGAGGAAGAATGGGGATGGTTGGGAAAGGGCGTCACAGTAGTTGGTGTACCAAGATGGCCGTCGAGCCGGGAACTAGGCCCGAGCTGGCGGCAGCGGTTGAGAGGGGGCAATGTGAGGTGGTAGAGGTCCTCCTGGGGCCCCGGGGAGGTGGTTGAGGTTTGCGTTGGGAATTGGGGGTTTAACCACTTTGCAACCGCCCTATAGAGAAAGTACGGCTACAGGGCGGTTGCTCAATTCTAAGTGGCCATTAATTAACGGCTTTTTAGAATCGCGCTCCCGCACGCCTCCTGAGGCGCGCACATGGGAGCATCCGTGACCACCGGGTCCAGAGGACCCGGCACATCACGGATCACGGTAAATCGCCGCTGATAGCGGCGGTTTACCACGTGATCGCTCCGTCCAATGACGGAGCGATCACTTGTAAACAAACCGGCGTCATGTGCTTACGCCGGTTCCTCCCTCTCCTCTCTGTACCGATCGGTACAGTGTGAGAGGAGAGGGGAGGGAGCGGATGGCAGCGCCAGTGCTGTGGGCTGGATCTGTGACAAATGTAGTCACAGATCCATCCATCCATCCCTCCCTGCTCATCCCTGCTGCATATACATCCCTGCAATACTCTGCATATACTCTGCAATACTCTGGGCATATACTCTGCAATACTCTGGGCATATACTCTGCAATACTCTGGGCATATACTCTGCAATACTCTGGGCATACTTCGCAATACTCTGGGCATACTTCGCAATACTCTGGGCATACTCTGCAATACTCTGGGCATACTCTGCGCATACAGCGCCCCTGTCCCCGTGAGCTCACATGCAGAAGCGAATGCATACGAAAGTACCGCCCCCATTTGAAAACGGTGTTCAAACCACACATGTGAGGTATCTCTGCGAACGTTAGAGCGAGAGCAATAATTTGGGCCCTAGACCTCCTCTGTAACTCAAACATGTAACCAGTAAAAATATTTAAAGCGTCGCCTATGGGAATTTTTAAGTACCGAAGTTTGGCGCCATTCCACAAGCGTGAGCAATTTTGAAGGGTAACAAAAAGGGGTAATTTGGGGGGTATTTGTACTTTTCTGGCATGTTAGGGTCTCAAGAAACGAGAGAGGCTGTCAGTACATCAGATGTGATGAAATTGATCAATTTTCAGTAATTGGTACCATAGCTTGTAGACCCCATAACTTTCACCCAGACTAAATAATATCCAACATTTTTTTTTTTTTTTACCAAAGATATGTAGCAGTATACATTTTAGTCCAAATTTATGAAGAAAAAATACTTTTTTGCAAAATTTTATAATAGAAATGAAGAAAAACCGCAGAGGTGATCAAATACCACCAAAAGAAAGCTCTATTTGTGGGAAAAAAAGGACAAAAATTTCATTTGGTTACAGTGTTGTATTGTCATTCAAACTGTGAGAGCACCGAAAGCTAAAAATTGGTCTGGTTATTAAGGGGGTTTAAGTGCCCAGTGGTCAAGTGGTGTTTGAGGGACGGATGTCTGAGGGAACTAGTGTCAGTAGAGTTGGAGGTCGGGGGGTGTGTGTAGAGTTGGAGGTCGGGGGTCGGTAGTCACAGCATTTCCGGCACTTACTCACTGTGTTGAATTTTTACCCCATAAGATTCCGGAGCAGTTTGGCCCGGTGCGGACGGTGGCGGAGGGGAAGGGGGACGTTGTTTTAATTGGAACCACAAGAAACTTTGTCCTTCAGGGAACTTTATTCGGAAACTTCAGCACCATCACCCAGGTAGGTACTTCACCACCATCACCCAGGTAGGTACTTCTGACGTTTCATTGGTGGCGATGCGAGTAACGGAGAGAAATTGTCAGAAGTAAGGAGGGTTTTAACGGTCAGGGGTTAACACCGTTTACGATATTCCATTCCACCAACCCACAACAGCTTATCCGACACTCCACAATCCAGCAGACAGGATCCATATGAATTCGTTAGATAATGACATTCAGATGAGCTAATCATTCCTCAGACGTCCTGACTCTGCGATAAATTATTCTCACCTGCTACATAATACACATTCCTTTAGTAAACATTATTGACACGCTAATCCACTACACCTGAAAGGTCAGACATCTGACCTTTCAGACTGCCAACACATATCCATCATCAATAGAACTTTCACACAATACAGTGTCATTAGCATCACGCAATGAGAGGTCCTTCAGAAGCCAGACTTAATTGGCACAATAGACAATAGAATGCAATCACATCAAGCTTGTATCACTACAGCCAGGTAGCTGAAGGTGATTAACATGAATTAACATCTTTCAATTAACCTGTTTAGTTCAGAATAAACCACCTGTAATATTTCAAGATATCCTGCAATACATGAATTATCAGTAATGTCCCATCTCATGTAATCTGAGATATAATTTCTCAGTCATCCTATGCCCCTATCGGACATAGGATGACCCTAGACCCAAGAGTCATTGGTGAAGATGGCACAGGAGTACCATGCATCATTCAAAAGTCTCTGGGTATCACAAGCCATTCTGTTGCAAGAGTCATGCCAGGGACCCCCACGGAGGGTGTCATCCCGGGAACCCCACAGAAGGGTTTGTCCTGGGAACCCCACAGAAGGCTTATGCCAGGGACCCCACAGAAGGCTTATGCCAGGGACCCCACAGAAGGGTTATGCCAGGGACCCCACAGAAGGGACCCCAGGGAAGGTCGTGCCAGGGACTCCAGGGAAGGTCGTGCCAGGGACCCCAGGAAAGGTCGTGCCAGGGACCCCAGGGAAGGTCGTGCCAGTGACCCCAGGGAAGGTCATTTCAGGGACCCCACGGAAGGTCATTTCAGGGACCCCACGGAAGGTCATTTCAGGGACCCCACGGAAGGTCATTTCAGGGACCCCACGGAAGGTCATTTCAGGGACCCCACGGAAGGTCATTTCAGGGACCCCATGGAAGGTCATGCCAGGGACCCTGGCTCCTCTCTGCTCCATCCACCTACCATTGTCCGTGTTTTATCATTCAGGGCCATACCGATGAACTTTGGGGGTTGGGCGCGCATCCCCAGAAGCCTCAGTTCCTGACCTGTGGCCATGACAAGCAGATCATGTTGTGGGATTCGGCGATCCATCGGCCAGTCTGGAGCAAAGTTCTAGAGGTAAGTCTTGATTTCCTCTGAGGTTATTGTAGGGAGACCGGTGGGGGGGCTTCGGGCCCCTATAACGGGATCTGTTCTATTCCAGGACCCGGCCCAGTCTGCTGGATTCCATCCCAATGGGTCTGTTGTAGCGGTTGGGACTCTTACAGGAAGGTAGGTGACCTCCGGAGGTGATTGGTCAGAAACTTCCCCATGTGACCGAAATTTCTCCAAGTGGTTGTAGCCGGCACTGCAGGCGTCGCCCCGAAACCGTTCTGGAGCGCCGGCGAGGGCGGCTTCCTTGTACTAAAACAACCAATGAGACTAAAGCAGCTGCTTGACTTTGATTGGGTCTCTGATCCAATAAGCCCGGAAGTGGCATCACTTCCCGCTTTACTGGCATCCTAACGGCACCATAAAGAGGACCTGTCACCCCCTATTACTGTCACATGGGATGTTTACATTCATTATAGACCCCAGATCTCTCCATAAAGAGGACCTGCCACCTCCTATTACTGCCACGTGAGATGTTTACATTCATTATAGACCCCCGATCTCTCCATAAAGAGAACCTGTCGCCTCCTATTCCTGTCACATGGGACGTTTACATTATAGACCCCAGATCTCTCCATAAAGAGAACCTGTCACCACCTATTACTGTCACATGGGGTGTTTACATTCATTATAGACCCCAGATCTCTCCATAAAGAGGACCTGTCACCTCCTATTACTGTCACATGGGATGTTTACATTATAGACCCCAGATCTCTCCATAAAGAGGACCTGTCACCACCTATTACTGTCACATGGGATGTTTACATTCATTATAGACCCCAGATCTCTCCATAAAGAGGACCTGTCACCTCCTATTACTGTCACATGGGATGTTTACATTATAGACCCCAGATCTCTCCATAAAGAGGACCTGTCACCACCTATTACTGTCACATGGGATGTTTACATTCATTATAGACCCCAGATCTCTCCATAAAGAGGACCTGTCACCTCCTATTACTGTCACATGGGATGTTTACATTATAGACCCCAGATCTCTCCATAAAGAGGACCTGTCACCACCTATTACTGTCACATGGGATGTTTATGGGGAGATTACATTTTATTCACATTAACAAAAGTTACAAAGTTTGTAGCTTTAAATAAGGTGTACTGTCCCTTTTAAGCCTTTTGTTGTGAGTCCTTGCTGATGAGTAGGGATGTAATGAGGAAGATCTGATGGCAGACATTCCCGGCTTTCTTATCTGATTGGAGATCTTCTTCTTCTGACAGGTGGTTTGTGTTGGACACCGAGACCAAAGATCTGGTGACGGTTCATACAGACGGCAACGAGCAGCTTTCCGTCATGTGCTATTCACCAGGTAGGTGTCCCTTTTATCCTGACCTGTGCTATTTACCAGGTAGGTGTCCCTTTCCTCCCGCCATGTACTATTTACCAGGTAGGTGTCCCTTTCCTCACGCCATGTGCTATTCACCAGGTAGGTGTCCCTTTCCTCCTGCCATGTGCTATTCACCAGGTTGGTGTGTCCCTTTTCATCCCGCCATGTGCTAATCACCAGGTAGGTGTCCCTTTCACTCCGACCTGTGCTATTCACCAGGTAGGTGTCCCTTTCATCCCCATCATGTGCTATTCACCAGATCTGCTGAGCGATTCTCTCGTTCTTCTTTCTCTCAGATCTGCTGTGCAATTTCTCTCGTTCTTCTTCCTCTCGGATCTGCTGAGCGATTCTCTCCTTCTTCTTGCTCTCTGATCTGCTAAACGATTCTCTCGTTCTTCTTCTCGGATCTGCTGAGTGATTCTCTCATTCTTCTTCTTTCTCTCGGATTTGCTGAGCGATATTCTCCTTCTTTTTTTCTCTTGGATCTGCTGAACGATTCGCTCATTCTTCTTTCTATTGGATCTGCTGAACGATTCTCTCGTTCTTCTTCTTCCTCTCTGATCTGCTGAGCGATTCTCTCGTTCTTCTCGGATCTGCTGAGCGATACTCTTCTTCTTTCTCTCGGATCTGCTGAGCGATTTTCTCGTTCTTCTTCCTCTCGGATCTGCTAAGCGATTTTCTCGTTCTTCTTCCTCTCGGATCTGCTGAGCGATTTTCTCGTTCTTCTTCTTCTCGGATCTGCTGAGTGATTCTCTCGCTCCTTCTTCCTCTCTGATCTGCTGAGCGATTCTCTCCTCTTTCTTCTTTCTCTCTGATCTACTGAGCGATTCTCTCGTTCTTCTCGGATCTGCTGAGCGATTCTCTTCTTTCTCTCGGATCTGCTGAGCGATTCTCTCGCTCTTCTTCCTCTCTGATCTGCTGAGCGATTCTCTCCTCCTTCTTTCTCTCTGATCTGCTGAGCGATTCTCTTGTTCTTCTTTCTCCCGAATCTGCAGAGCGATTCTCTCATTCTTCTTCTCGGATCTGCTGAGCGATTCTCTCCTTCTTTCTCTCGTTCCTCTTTCTCTCTGATCTGCTGAGCGATTCTCTCCTTCTTCTGCTTCTTCTTCTTTCTCTCGGATCTGCTGAGCGATTCTCTCCTTCTTCTTCTTCTTCTTCTTCTTTCTCTCGTTCTTCTTCTTTCTCTCGTTCTTCTTCTTTCTCTCGTTCTTCTTCTTTCTCTCGTTCTTCTTCTTTCTCTCGTTCTTCTTCTTTCTCTCGTTCTTCTTCTTTTTCTCGTTCTTCTTCTTTTTCTCGTTCTTCTTCTTCTTCTTTCTCTCGTTCTTCTTCTTTCTCTCGTTCTTCTTCTTTCTCTCGTTCTTCTTCTTTCTCTCGTTCTTCTTCTTTCTCTCGATCTTCTTCTTTCTCTCGATCTTCTTCTTTCTCTCGTATCTGCTCGTTCTTTCTCCCGGATCTGCCGAGCTATTATTTGTGATTCTCTCGTTCTTCTTTCTCTCGAATCTGCTAAACCATTCTCTCATTCTTCGTTCCTCTCGGATCGCTCTTCATTTTTGCTGACTAATCTTCTTCTTTTCTCCTTTTCTCTGAATAGATGGAAATTTCCTCGCAATCGGTTCCCATGACAACTACATCTATATTTATGCCGTTAATGAAAATGGAAGGAAATACAGCCGGATCGGTAAATGTTCGGTGAGTTTCAAAGGCACAGAAAATTCAGCTCGGGTTGGAGTTCCCCTTTTAACAGAACATTTCTCCCTCCCCCCAGGGCCATTCCAGCTTCATCACCCACCTGGACTGGTCTGTCACCTCCCAGTATCTGATGTCCAACTCCGGTGATTATGAAATCCTATACTGTGAGTATATCTGACCCTGGCCTGTGATTGGTGTCATCTTGTCACATGCTGTCCCGGGGTAGAGAACCCAAAGTCCAATGTATGTGTCTATGGCAACCAGGGAGGCCAGCCAATGAGGCGGAAGAAGAAATACTGGAACACTTGTCAGGACTGGTGTGCAAAAGAGCATTCGCTTAGAAGGAATCCATCGCCTCGGATTTTAGGTGTCCGATGTGGGAAGTTGAGTTTTTTTTATACATTAGAAGTGTGGGGGAGGGACTGGCTGGTAAGTTGAGCTGTAAATTGTGTTTGTTGCCATCTAATGTGCTCCTTGCTGCAAAGGCCAGTTATAGGTTGGAGTGGTTTGTTGTCTAGCAGGGCGTCTTAAACTGGCGGCCCTCCAGCTGTTCCAAAACTACAAGTCCTATCATCCCTCTGCCTGTGGGAGTCATGCTTGTGACCGTCAGACTTGCAATGCCTCACCCTCTGAAT
This sequence comes from Rana kukunoris, assembly GCA_029574335.1. Lineage (NCBI taxonomy): Eukaryota > Metazoa > Chordata > Amphibia > Anura > Ranidae > Rana > Rana kukunoris. The sequence goes on along the minus strand of CM056059.1, from coordinate 148,480,198 downwards.
ATGTGAGTCTTCCATGCAGGGCTGGACTGGGACAAAAATGTGGCCCTGGACTTCAGACCGGCCCAGGGCACGGGGCACAACACGTACAGGGCACAACACCTACAGGGCACAACACCTACAGGGCACAACACCTACAGGGCACAACACATACAGGGCACAACACATACAGGGCACAACACATACAGGGCACGGGGCACACCACATTGAGGCACATCACATCAGGGCATGGGGCACATCAGGGCACATCACAGCACGATACAGATCTCAGCACATCAGGGCACAACATGTACAGGGCCCATCACACCACATTGAGGCACAGCACATCGGGGAAAGGACATTAGGGCACAGGGCACATTATGGTGCACATCATTTACCAGCCAGCATGCAGAGTAACGCAGGAAGCGTGTGTAATATTTTCTCTCTCCTGTCACTCGGCTCCCCGGTGGCCCCTCCTCTCTTCTAGGTCCATCCCAGATGATATCCCAAGCAAATTGGGATGGACGAGAAGAGAGGAGTGCCGTGACAGGAGAGAGAACATATTACACACGCTTCCTGCGCTACTCTGCATGCTCGCTAAATCTCGACCCACCCATCAAGCGCCAGCGCCAGCTGGTGGGTAGATCACCACGGACCTCCGACCGGCCCACTGAGCCATCGGCCCACCGGGATTCTCCCGGTAGTCCCGATGGCCAGTCCATCCCTGCCTCCATGTCGTCATATACAATGAAGGGCTGCTGGTCCCGCATTGTGTGTGATGACATCAGGAAGTCTGTGAACAGAGGCGCAGAAAAGCAGCTTTGGCAGTTTGGCGGGCAGCCCATGGGGGAGGTAATGGGGGTACGTATTCTAGTTTATTGTTCTCCCCCTAATGGGGTCTTTCTTGGGTCGTCACTTTTCTATGTTTCTATGCACAGTATCTGTAGTTGCCTTCTGAATTGCAGAAGTCATGAATATGGGTTGGCATGCAAAGTTACACATCACTGCTTTCCCTTCCAGGGATCCCAACGGCCTGCAAGCAAGTGGTCAGTGTGGAAACTACCCGGGATCTGGAATGGGTGACCCACACCTGCACCCTGGGATTCCAGGTTTTTGGTAAGTTCTCCTGAAAACAGGCTTTTGTAGCTGTTTCAGGAACTTAAAATGTGATTTGAATTAATTGAATAATACAAACATATTTGTACCACATGGTGAGAACAGCGACTTATGTGATTGGGTATGTAGCCCCCCCCCCTCCCCCTCCAACATCTCCAAGAGGAGAAACAGAACCCTTTTCAGCTTGTCTGCAGAAAAATAATAGGCTCACTATGCAAGCTGCATATTACTAGAGGCCCCACCTGGTGAGAAGTAATTTTCGGCCCCTCAACTCGCTGGCTGCATGGGAGAAGAGGTAAGAAGTCAGCACCCTGTTGGGTGGTGGATAAGTGTCGGATATCGACCCATGGCGACTGTAAACGGAAGGTCTTGAGGAGGTTTTAATATGACTGTTTCTTGTTGTTTGATTACTTTCATATAATTGGTTGTACATACTGTGACTGTTTCAAACTGATTTTAGCTGCGAATGTGGCTTGGTTATAGTGTATATTAATGTGTACTGTACTATTCCTTTGTGTAATGTTTCAGGGGTGTGGCCTGAAGGTTCGGACGGAACAGACCTCAATGCCATCTGCAGATCTGGGGATCAGAAGCTCTTGGCCACGGGGGATGATTTTGGAAAAGTCCATCTCTTCTCGTATCCTTGTTCGCAGTTCCGGGTACGTTACACACACTGGCTGCTCTTATTGTGGTCTAAAATGAGTCTGTAATTGGAATTCTACAATTACATGGTGACAGTTTCCCATTCATAGTAATTGCATCTTATGCAAGCCCCACCCCCGAGGAGTTTTATCAGTTCTGGTCACTTCCACAACCATAGGTACTAGGGTTGTCCCGATACCACTTTTTTAGGACAGAGTACAAGTACCAATACTTTTATTCATGTACTCGCCGATACCAAATACCGATACTTTTTTTAAATGTCCCCCCCCACATATTGCAGCCCTGTCCCCCCCACATATTGCAGCCCTGTCCCCCCCACATATTGCAGCCCTGTCCCCCCCACATATTGCAGCCATGTCCCCCCCACATATTGCAGCCATGTCCCCCCCACATATTGCAGCCATGTCCCCCCCACATATTGCAGCCATGTCCCCCCCACATATTGCAGCCATGTCCCCCCCACATATATTGCAGCCATGTCCCCCCATATATCCAGCCATGTCCCCCCACATATTGCAGCCATGCATGTCCCCCACAGATGCAGCCATGCATGTCCCCCACAGATGCAGCCATGCATGTCCCCCACAGATGCAGCCATGTCCTGCCCCCCACAGATGCAGCCATGTCCTGCCCCCCACAGATGCAGCCATGTCCTGCCCCCCACAGATGCAGCCATGTCCTGCCCCCCACAGATGCAGCCATGCCCTGTCCCCCACAGATGCAGCCATGTCCCCCATACCTAGTAGTAGATGATGCCGATGCCACCGCTGCTACCACGTTAATCCCCGTGCATTACAGGCAGCTTTTGTTTGAATTCTTGTAATGCCCGCCGCGCAGTGTATAGACACTCCCCTTTTCGGGACATGCATGGCTGCATCTGCACGGGGATTAACGCGGCGGCTTTGTGGTATGCGGCGGCGGGGGGGGGGGGGAGTATTTTATTTAGGCATCGGGGGTATTTGCGCGAGTACAAGTACTCCCGCAAATACTCGGTATCGGTCCCGATACCGATACTGGTATCGGTATCGGTACAACCCTAATAGGTACCTTTTAGGGCCAGAATATAAACAAAAAGGTCAGTGCTACCACCCATACATCACATGGAAAGAAGAGCTTTTAGGGTACAGGGCAGGGCACAACACGTACGGGGCACATCAGGGCACAGCACATCAGGGCCCATCACAGCACATTGAGGCACAGCACATCATGGCCCATCACAGCACATACAGGGCACAGCACATACAGGGCACAGCACATACAGGGCACAGCACATACAGTAATTAGAATTCTACAATTACATGGTGACAATTTCCCGTTAATAGCGATGGCATATTATGCAAGCCCTTCCCCGAGGAGTTTTATCAGCTCTGGTCACTTCCACAACCATAGGAACCTTTTAGGGCCAGAATATAAACAAAAAAAGTAAGTGCTACCGCCCATACATCACATGGAAAGCAGAGATTTCAGGGCACAACACGTACAGGGTCCATCACAGCACATTGAGGCGGGGCACAACACATACAGGGCATGGTGACAAATTCCCATTTAATAGTGATGGCATATTATGCAAGCCCCGCCCCTGAGGAGTTTTATCAGCTCTGGTCACTTCCACAACCATAGATACCTTTTTAGGGCCAGAATATAAACAAAAAAGTCGGTGCTACCACACAAAAATCGTAAAGGTTGCGATAGGAAAATAGGAAAGGTTGCCGCGTTTCAGCCTATAAGGCCTTGTCATAACCAAGGCCTACGTGTCAACCTTTCCTATTTGCGTTTGTCTACTGTGGCTTGTCAATTGTTTAAGAGCAACGACCAGAGTGCCGGTCATCTTTTCCTTACCTTTTAAGGCCAGTTTGGTCAGGAGTCAGTTAACCTACCAATATATTGTTTTGGGTGGTGAAAGGAAGCCAGACACGGTGAAGGAAATCCAAACAAACTTAGAATCCCTAGTAGGAATTTGACTTGGGATCCGAGTCCCCATCACTAGATGAGTCTTCAGGGCTGGACTGGAACAGAAATTTGGCCCTGGACTTCATCCAGACTGGCCCACTTTGACAGGTCTCTCCCATGGCGGCCGGACAACTCCCGCTCCCCTCCCAGCCACCCAAGCCCCCTCTCCCCCTTTACTAGCCACTAGCCGTTCTACTTTATTAGAGTAGAACGGCTGGTACTGGTAGAAGTGAGAAACTCCCAGGCCATAGCTGTTGAGTCAGCTGTCTGTCCCCTCCCCCATGCTCCTCTGGTCCTAGCCCTGCTTCTTTGTTCCCCCCAGGTGAGCGCTGCGGGAAGGGAGAGACAGAGGAGTGCGGCGGGCCACTGTCACTGAAGCCGGCCCACTGGGAATGTAGTCCCAATGGCCAGTCCATCCCTGTGAGTCTTACAGTATGAAGGTGGCAACTAATTGTTGGTCTTTTATCTCCTCAGGCATCCAGCCATGCTTATGGTGGACACAGCAGCCACGTCACGAATGTGACCTTTCTTCATGAGGACAGCCACCTGATCTCCACCGGAGGGAAAGACATGAGTATCATGCAATGGCGCCTCCTCTGAGGCCACCTTGGAGAAGATCCTCACCACCGCTTGCCTTCTGGAGATTGATGTGTCGGGACCTCTTATAAAAAAACTTGGGAAACCAACACCCCCTTCACTGGTCACCTGACCCCGCCCCCCCCCCCCCCCCCCCAACATCACCTCTCAGAAAAGGGCAAGAATCTATACCAGTGGTGCCCAACTGTAGGAAAAAAAAAAGTCTGGTTAATGTTCTTTTATTCTATCCAGTAACACAAAGACGTGAAGGTGGATCAGAGAATGGAATGAGAAGCTGCAAATGGTTATATTGTGCCGCTAGCTAATTCAGTGCAGTCGTCATTCACAGGCTCGCAGCAGTCAGGAGGGTGCCCAGCTTTTATTTATTAGAGTTGCATCTTAGAGAATCATCAATTAGATGAAGAATAACACTAAAACAATTTTTGTTACTCAATTTTCATGTCCTACTGGTGTGCTGTCCGGTATGTAGGAACCCCCCGAGCCCGGGTGGTTGGCGCACCACTGGTGTAAAGGCTGACACATTGCACCCCCCGGAGTGTGGGTGGTTGGCTCAGCACTGGTGTAAAGTCTCACGCATTGCACCAAAACTCGATAAGCTTGAAGGTCTTCTATCTATCTATGTTACGTCCTCCATCTATAACCTTTCCTGAACCCTAATCCCACCTCCTCCTCCTTCACCGCAGCCAGTGTGCCGGCATGTAGGAACCCCCGTAGCCTGGTTGGTTGGCTCACCACTGGTGTAAAGTCTCACGCATTGCACCCCGGAGCCCGAGTGGTTGGCTAACCACTAGTGTAAAGTCTGACACATAGCACCCCGGAGCCAGGGTGGTTGGCTCACCACTGCTGTAAAGTCTCACACATTGCACCCTGGAGCCCAGGGGGGGTTGGCTTACCACTGGTGTAAAGTCTCACGCATTGCACCCCAGAGCCCGGGACGGTTGGCTTACCACTGGTGTAAAGTCTCGCGCATTGTACCACAGAGCTTGGGATGGGTGCCTTACCACTGGTGTAAAGTCTCACGCATTGCACCACAGAGCCCGGGATGGGTGCCTTACCACTGGTGTAAAATCTCCCGCATTGCACCCCGAAGTCCGGGTGGTTGGTTCACCACTGGTGTTAATTTCTGATGCATTGCACCCTGGAGCCTGGGCGGTTGAGTCACCACTGGTGTAAAGTCTCATGCATTGCACCACAGAGCCCGGGACGGTTGGCTCACCACTGGTGTAAAGTCTCACACATTGCACCCAGGAGCCCAGGCAGGGTTGGCTGACCACTGGTGTAAAGTCTCATGCATTGCACCACAGAGCCCGGGACGGGTGCCTTACCACCGGTGTAAAGTCGCACGAATTCCACCACAGAGCCCGGGACGGGTGCCTTAACACCGGTGTAAAGTCTCACACATTGCACCCCGGAGCCCGGGATGGTTGGCTGACCACTGGTGTAAAGTCTCATGCATTGCACCACAGAGCCCGGGGCGGGTGCCTTACCACCGGTGTAAAGTCTCACGCATTGCACCCCGGAATCCGGGTGGTTGGCTCACCACTGGTGTAAAGACTGACGCATTGAACCATAACTCGATAAGCTTGAAGGTCTTCTATCTAGATGTCACGTCCTCCATCTAGAACCTTTCCTGAACCCTAATTCCTCTTCCTTCACCACAGACAGTATTCAGTCCGGGATGGGAAGAACCATCGGTACATTACAGGCGATCACACATCCTACAATCGATCGATGTCCCTGTTCTATAGGTGTTGTGTATCAGTTCCGGCTTGTAGTGAATTACTTGGTCAGTCATATCCACATTGCCGATCATAATAATATTCAGATATTTGGGCATTGTGACGGTTTTATTTCCACGGAATGTATTTCCAGACATTTGTGTGTATCGGTTTGGAGGGGGCACTTTAAATTGCAATAATGTTTTTTAATGTTTTTTTTTTTATTATTTTGCACTGGGTGCTAACAGTAATGGTTAAAGTGGAATGTCACCTTCGGGGCGGGGTCACTTTTGGGGTGGGGTCACCTTCGGGGCAGGGTCACGCCTTCCTCGCAGTGTCACACAACCTCATCCTTGCAGATCCTGTGCAAATAAAAAAAAGATTAATACACGTCTGACATCCCCCGTAGGTAGGGTGCCCATGTACCCGGGACTGTCTGGCAATTGACATGTCTGTCCCCGGGTCCAGGGCAGCTTCATTCTGGGACAATACAGTGTCCCGGAATGAAATAGGAGACACAGTTACCCCCTACTAACTACATTACTGGAACTGGTTGCTGCCTGGCGTCTTGTAACCAGTGACAATTTACTCTGACAGTGAGACCGGGAGCGAGGCCTGCGCCTAGTGCAGCACTACTTTCCCCGCCCATCTCGGCGACTCCTCCTTCTCCGGCACCCAGCAGGGACTGGTGTGATCTTTACTCTCCAGATAGTGACTCCACTCTTTTCCTGTAAAGCACGTGGCTCATGCAAAGGGAGTGACAGCAGTACTGCATCTGGTGGCAGGCTATGGGTGGAAAGCGGCACATTCAGCTGACAAATAACCTGCCGCCAAATTCTCCATCAACCCCGAGATTACATTTCCATATTCCCACCCTCATCATTTTTTGGGGAAGGTGAGGGGGGCGGGGTGTCCCTGCATGGCAGTTAGGAAATGTGGTCATCCTACCCGTAGGGGAGGCAGCCATTTTGTGGGTGGGATCAACGAACAGCCTATCAATTAATGATACTGGGGACAAAAAAGTCCAAATGTAACCAAGCTCAGTACACCTCCATGCCACGCCTCCTTCATAATGGGTGTAGACTTTCCACTGTCCCTTTTTGATGAGCATGGACAAATTCAGCAGATACCAAGCTTGGAGTGTGACTCTGTGCCCCCACATGCCAGGGGTGTTCACCCGCATTGGAAGCAGGGGGTGTGTCCCATATGACATCAGTGGGAGAGGATGCAGAACACCTGTACAGGTAAACCTGGCGCTCTTGTGGGGTGCGGATTTAGTGTGTGGCCGTAGCCTGCCAGGATCTGCCCAAAAGTCATTGAGAGTAACATAGAAAGGTGTCTAGTTGCTACGGGTTTCGGCACAGCATTGTCTTTTCATCATATTCAGATCTTCTATGTAAAGACTTCCAATGCAGACGTCAGTTTCTAATGAAGATGTTGATGTAGAATAAAGCCAAGTGCCTTTCTGTGTATTCCTGCGTTTTGCTCAGCTGCACTTTGAGAATTGAGCTTTTGAAGAATAAATTATTGCAATAACCCGATGAAGGAATGACACTTCCGAAGGGTCGGTCACCTCAACTGCTTTTTAGGTTTCCTCTAGTCAGATATCCACACTGGAGTTCCTGGCTCCGCCCACATACTATATGGCGGCTGGATTCAGCACACCCGCCTTCTCCCAAAACTGAAAAATCCCATTTGGGTGGACTGATCCTTTAATTTAGCAGAATGGTACTTTGTTACTGACACTGTCCCGAGCTTTTCCCGCCTCGACCTTTCCCCCGCACCAAGCTTTCCCCGCCCTGACCTTTCCCCTGTCCCAAGCTTTCCCCCACACCGAGCTTTCCCCCGCACCAAGCTTTCCTCTTCCTGAGCTTTCCCCTGCACCAAGCTTTCTCGTCCCAAGCTTTTCCCCCACACCAAGCTTTTCCCCCACACCAGGCTTTTCCCCTCATCAAGCTTTCACCTACACCGAGCTTTCCCCCACACCAAGCTTTCTCATTCAAAGCTTTTCCCCTCACTGAGCTTTCCCCCCACACCAAGCTTTCCCTTCCCAAGCTGTTCCCCTCACTGAGCTTTTCCCCACACCAAGCTTTCTCATCCCAAGCTTTCTCGTCCCAAGCTTTTTCTCTCACTGAACTTTTCCTCTCACTGAACTTTCCCCCACACCAAGCTTTCCCTTCCCAAGCTGTTCCCCTCACTGAGCTTTTCCCCACACCAAGCTTTCTCATCCCAAGCTTTTCCCAACACAAAGCTTTTCCCAACACAAAGCTTTTCCCCACACCAAGCTTTTCCCCACACAAAGCTTTCTTGTCCCAAGCTTTTTCTCTCACTGAACTTTTCCTTTCACTGAACTTTCCCCCACACCAAGCTTTCCCGTACCAAGATTTCCCCCGCACCAAGCTTTCCCATCCCAAGCTTTTATCCACACCGAGCTTTCCCCTACACCGAGCTTTTCCAGCCCCAAGCTTTTTATCCAGCATGTTAAAGGGTAAAGCCCGGCTTTATGTCCCTTTCTGTGATCTTCTACATTTGTATTCTAAAATGTGCAAAACACATGTAATGTCTTATAATAGTAGTATTATATTTGCATGGAAGGAACTTGAAGACGGATGGCCCCGTAATCCCGCCTTCTTCTGCTCTGGAGGTGCGTTCGCTTTTTATGTTTAATAGGAGAGATTGTATTCAACAAAACTTTATTGTATCTGATTGTTAAGAAAAGTCTTGAATGCATTGTTTACATTGGAATATACGGAGAGGAATAAATCTCATGTTTGCTATGAAGTTCTCCTGGCGTTCTTGTTTGATTGGAAGAAACTTGAAAACCCGCACCGCAAGTTAAAGAAGAACTCCAAACTCCGGCCCCCGGGCCACACTCGGACCATTATACGATCTTGTCAGACCCACAGCGAATGTCCACGTGAATTCCCCCTGCTGGCCGGTGTTCCGTCAGATCAGGTGACGCATCAGAATGTGTAACAGAAGTGACGTTCTGTCGCCGCCATCTTGGTACACCCTGCACTCCTCCACAGTAAGGATACAGTGAGAAGGTAGAAAGAGGACATCTTTGTACACACACCGGAGTCTGACATTTCATATTTATCATTACCAGTAATCTGATCTTATAAGGAGATATTCAGGATTTAGAAATCCGTCTGAATATTTTGATGTTGAATTTTAAAAGTATCGGCGTGTCTTCTGATCTGACAGAACATCGCTGATTTTATAATTCAACATCAAAACATTCCGACGGATTTCTAAATCTTGACTATCACCATAGAAGTCCGGTGGGTGTACACAGATGTCCATTTGCTGCCTTCTCTGTGTATTCCAGGATGTAAAGGGGGCACTGATGGATGTAAGGGGGGCACTGATGGATGTAAGCGGGGCTCTTATGGGCACTGATGGATGTAAGGGGGCTCTGATAGGCACTCCTGGATGTAAGGGGGGCTCTGGTAGGCACTGATGTAAGGGGGGCACTGATGGATGTAAGGGGGGCTCTAATGGATGTAGGGGGCTCTGATAGGCACTGATGGATGTAAGGGGAGCTCTTATGGGCACTGATGAATGTAAGGGGAGCTCTGATGGATGTAAGGGGGGGCTCTGATAGGCACTGATGGATGTAAGGGGGGGCTCTGGTAGGCACTCCTGGATGTGCCACCCTACGGCAGAGCCCCCCAGTGTGCCACCCTACGGCAGAGCCCCCAGTGTGCCACCCTATGGCAGAGCCCGCCAGATATGGCAGAGCCCCCCAGTGTGCCATCCTACAGCAGAACCCCCCCCCAGTGTACGTCATTACGGCAGAGCCCCCCAGTGTGCCACCCTACGGCAGAGCCCCCCAGTGTGCCACCCTACGGCAGAGCCCCCCCAGTGTGCCACCCTACAGCAGAGCCCCCCCAGTGTAAGTCACTACTGCAGAACCCCCCAGTGTGCCACCCTACGGCAGAGCCCCCCAGTGTGCCACCCTACAGCAGAGCCCCTCAGTGTTCCACCCTACGGCAGAGCCCCTCTAGAGTGCCATCCTACAGCAGAGTGCCACCCTACAGCAGAGCCCCCCAGTGTGCCACCCTACGGTAGAGCCCCCCAGATATGGCAGAGCCCCCCCAGTGTGCCACCCTACAGCAGAGCCCCCCTAGTGTACATCACTACGGCAGAGCCCCCCCAGTGTGCCACCCTACAGCAGAGCCCCCCAGAGTGCCACCCTACAGCAGAGCCCCCCAGAGTGCCACCCTATGGCAGAGCCCCCCAGTGTGCCATCCTACGGCAGAGCCCCTAGTATGCCACCCTACGGCAGAGCCCCCCAGTGTGCCACCCTACGGCAGAGCCCCCCAGTGTGCCACCCTAGGGCAGAGTCCCCAGAGTGGCATTCTATGGCAGAGCCCCCCAGAGTGCCACCCTATGGCAGAGCCCCCCCAGTGTGCCACCCTACGGCAGAGCCCCCAGAGTGCCACCCTACGGCAGAGCCCCCCAGTGGGCCACCCTACGGCAGATTGATATCATATATACACGGCTTCACGTTACAATTATAATCGGGACCATCCTGATTTGATATCTCTCGCGACATTCTTTCATATACATATATTTTATTTCTATTTACATTTTTAATATAATGTTTACCTTGGTCATATTTCACATCATACCTTCACACACACATTACTTTGTCTGTCTTTTTATAGTGTCCACGTTTGACTTTATATGTGCACTTGCACATTGGTATCCACAGTGACACATCGCATTATAAAGACATTCCTTTGCATCACTTTTTTGCATTTTTGTATAGGATTGTTTCTGATGCTTTAGAGATTGTGTATATGCATTTTGTATATGTATTTATATTGTTATTTTTTCTTTATTTGTAACTGCATTGATGCTGCTTCTGCTATGTTCCCCACCCACCCACACATGTGTTTGTGATCATGGTGATTCTGAGAACACCAATCACAGGTTGGGTGGAGTCAGGGGATATTCTCATAGCACTACAAATATTAGTATCATTTGTCTTTTTCATTTATAGCTATGAATAAGCATTGAGGATCAATGCGAAACGCGTCAGTTGTGTAATTTTCCCACTGTTTGCTGTTGTCTTGTAGTGCTTGATTTTTTTTACCCCAATAAAGGGCACGTTTTTTCATACATTTTGGAATGCGGCTGTCCATATACGTTTCTTGTTCTGCCTGCCTAGTGCATTGCCAGCACATGTTTGGTCTCTGAGTGGACATTTGATCACCTGGAGCTCACCTGGAGCGGCGGTCCCATCTGCCTACGGCAGAGTCCCCCAGTGTGCCACCCTACGGCAAAGCCCTCCCAGTGTGCCACCCTACGGCAGAGCCCCCCCAGTGTGCCACCCTACGGCAGAGTGCAACCCTACGGCAGAGCTTCCCCAGTGTGCCATTCTATGGTGGAGCCCCCCAAAAAGATACAGATTTTTACATACTGTCCCTAGTTTTCCCCCTAGTGGCCTTCATCCCTCATCTCCGAACCAGAATCCCGGGATCTTCATCAACTGGCAAATGGAAGGACGAAGACTGGACAGCCGCACTCCAAAATTACTTAAAATAAGTTGTCTTTTATTTTCAACTGTACACACAGTCACTGCAATCAACAAAATACAGTATGGCCGACGCGTTTCGCACTTACAGTCAGTGCTTAGTCATGGCTAAAAAAGGTTCACACTAAAATGACATATATACTCAAACACATGATCACATGGAAAAATATCCGCCTATGGCAGTAAAAAGTTAATTAAGTAATCAAACACAAAATCAAACCAGCTGAAGGGGGTGGGGCCTCCCTCAGAATAAATGCTTTCAAATGAGAAACATATAAACACATGTAATATATATAGGAACACCTGTATAATCCAAATACCCCTATAACAACTTGATTAAAACCACAATCCACATGTCTAAGGTTTACAAGCATATACTAGACAGGTATAATGCACCACTCTTCACTTTGCCAGGTGTTTCAATGTGACACCCAACCAGCGCTTGTATGATTAGAACCATAATAACTATACTGAGAGGGCCGGTGGATTGATCTAAACTGTGTGTAAACATAGACAGACTGTAGCAGTAGACCGACTAAGAAGTGAAAAATTAATAATATTAATTAAAGATGCTAAGTGATGTTGTCCTTGCAAAATGTGTCAAAAAGTGTCCATAGTGGCTGCGTGAAAGGGTTAAACCTTAAGCTTCTAAGTGTAATGTGTTGCACAACAAAAAAAAAAAAAAAGGGATCTAGTATAAAAGTCTGTGGTCTAATGCCATAATACACGGTCCTTTTCACTATGTTAAAAAAAGATTTGTGAAAACTATGACCGTATGGCTAGGTCACTAAAGGTATTCGCAAATGTGACCATGGTGCAAATATTGGTGATAGATCCGTGATCAAATATATAATGATCTAGTGTAAAAGTCTGTGATCTAGTGCCATAATAAATGGTCATTCTCACTATCTTAAGAAATGGCAATGCTATAACCGGTCAGTTTCTGACCATAGTACAAATATTAGTGATAGACCCATCATACAGATGCATGATGATCTAGTATAAAAGTCTGTGATCAAAAAAAATAAAAATAAAACATGTGTGACCATGGTGCAAATATAGGTGATAGATCCGTGATCAAATGTGTAATGATCTAGTGTAAAAGTCTGTGATCTAGTGCCATGATAAATGGTCATTCTCACTATCTTAAGAAATGGCAATACTATAACCGGTCAGTTTCTGACCATAGTACAAATATTAGTGATAGACCCATCATACAGATGCATGATGATCTGGTATGAAAGTCTGTGATCATGGTGCAAATATTAGTGATAGATCTGTCATGCGAATGTATGATGATCTAGTGTAAAAGTCGGTGGTCTAGTGCCATAATGAACGGTCATTTTCACCATGTTAAGAATTGGCAAAACTATAACCGGTCAGTTTCTGACCATAGTACAAGTATTAGTGATGGATCCATCATACAAATGCAAGATGATCTAGTAAAAGTATAGGGGGGGAGATGTAAATTTGGAAAAGGTGTTACTATAATGTGTGTGATGAGAGAGAACAAGGACCCCTATATATACGGGATCTGTGATGAGTATTATGTTCTAAACTATGGGCTTCAAAAATGAAGCTCCGCTAGAACCAGGGTGTGGTGGTGTCCGTCAGATATCCGCACGGGGAATGGATGCTCAAATAAAATGCTTGTATAGCACCAGTAAATGTTGGACTATATAATGTGTCACAAATAGCGGAAATAACAAAGGCGGGAGAGACCCAGTAACAATGGGTGGACATTGAAGTCATGAGCAACTTATCATGAGGGAGTCCATGTAAAACCCAGAACGAGTTCGAAAGGCCTCCTCCGTCTAACCGCAAAATTTAAAGTGACCTTAAATGCACTCCCCGTGCAGTAACCTGGTGAACCCACCACGCAGAACCCTCCTGTCCGATCCTGATTGATCGGAAGGGAAACCTGATCGGATAAGATGTATAGGTAATTAGATAAACAAACAATAATGTGAACCTATAGTGTGGTCCACCTATCTGTGGACTAGTGTACACGTCAGTCATGGTAAACTCGCATGTAAAGGGAACTGCCCTCAGATGGTTTTCATCTTTTTTGGAGGGCAGAAGTCAGAGGGTACGCCTGGGGAGCCACTTCTCCGAAAGTCGACCTGTTGAGTGTGGAGTTCCCCAGTTCCCCAGGGGTCCCCCCTTTCCCCGTTGATATTTAACATTTACGTGCGCCCCCTCTTGGCCCTTATTCGGTCCCATGGTCTGCAGTGTCAGAATTATGCTGATGACACCCAGCTCTATTTGAGGGTGGGAGCGGGATCACTTGATACAGCCACAAAAAAACTTACTGACTGTCTAAAAGGAGTGGAACGTTGGATGGGAGAAAACTATCTGGCATTAAACAAATTAAAAACTGAAGTACTCGTGGTCAGAAGTTCCGTAAGCGAGATACCTCAAAATTGGACACTGCCATGGCAAGATATGGATGGTAATGGTCCAGGCTGCAGTAAAGTGGTTAAAAATCTGGGATTTTATATAGATGAGGATCTGCTATTTCTGCCACACATTAATCAAGTCACCAAGACTGTTATGTACAAATTAAAAGTACTACGTAGGATCCTTGTGTATTTAGCTCCTATGGATCGCCCTAAAGTTATTGCTGCCCTGGTCTTTCCTCATTTAGACTATGGTAATGCACTTCTAGTGGGCATCCCGGGAACATATATACAAAAACTCCAAAAATTACAAAATTTTGCAGTTCGTATTGCAACTGGACTGAGAAAAAGAGATCCAACATCAGAACAACTAAACAGTCTGGGGTGGTTAACTGTCGATAAACGCATTAAATTAAAAATAGCATGTTTAATGTATAAAACATTTAATGCTATGACGCCAAAATATATAATGGATAAGGTTGTCAAACATGTTCCAACGCGACAGTTACGCGAAGATGGATATTATCGCGTAAACATCCCAAAAATAAAGAATATCCGAATTGGTGGTCGCTCATTCTCATACCAAGCGGCGGTGCAATGGAATGCTCTACCGATTGATATTAGAAGGGCAAAAACTTTTAACCAATTCAAAAAAATGATGAAAGGTCACCTACGCAACCCTGGATCTGATTAGATTACGTAGTTTGATTGAGTACTGTATATAGAAAAATGTAGTCAGTGATATTTGGTATGTGAATTTTGTAATCTAACTCTAAAAATGAACTATTTTAGATATGGATGCCCTAGATGAATGAAAAGTTAATTAACCTAAATGTATATTAATGGACTCAATGTGACAAATTTTTTTTTTTTTTTTTTTTTCTTTTCCTCCTTTTAATCATGTTTTAGATTTCTATGTTTTGTGTACCTATATGTCTGAACTATGTTAATTTTGTTTCTGATGGCCTCGCAACGAAACCATTAAATTTGTTGTAAAGCGAGTAATTAAGAAATAAAAACAAACAAACAAACAAACAAACATAGTGTGGGTAGATAGATGAATTGTTGGAGATGAGACAGACCACAGGCACAGTTCAAATCGCAGAGCATGTGTAGGTATTAATGAAGATGGGAAAGAAACATTGTAACCACGGCAGTAAGAGGAAAGAAATACGTGTGCCAAAGCCGGGGGGTATGTTCAATCATAGAAATGGGACACATCCCAGTCGAAGTTGAGTCCCTGGGGCTGTCTACAACTGAGATGGAATATCCAAAATACTTCTCGTTTGCAGAGAATCTTGAATTTATCTCCCCCCCTGGGTGGGCACACGACCCTCTCCATGCCCTGTATAGATAAACTGGAAATATTTTTGTCATGTACGTTGTTCCAATGTTTAGCCACGTTGGTGTTGTGCTTTTTCTCAATGTCGTAAAGATGGTCGCTGAGTCTGTCCCTTAGTCTCCTTATAGTCCTACCCACATACTGGACACGACAAGAGTTGCATGTGATCACATAAACTACGAATTTTGTGTTACAGTTGATGAATTGTTTGATTTTAAAATCTCTACCATTAGAACATGATTGCACAATTTGGCCAGTTCCTATTAGGGGACAATATCTACACCCGTGAGTGCCACATTTAAAAGTACCCACAAAATTCAACCAGGTTTGGGAAGTGGATTTGGATACAAAAAGACTGGGCGAAAGGACCCCCCCCAAAGTTGGGGCTCTGCGACTCACTGTTTTAATGCCTTCGGACAAGATGGACGCATAAGACGTGTCACTGTATAAGACAGGGAGGTATTTATTGACAATCTGTCTAATCTTATTGAACTCCATACTGTATGGGGTGCAAAAGATAGGGGCTAATCCGTTGGCCATGGGGCTGGTGTGCATATCCCTTGACCCCCTGTTGGCCAACAGTGAGTCCCTAGAGATAGTGCTGACCCTATGAAGGGCTTTATTAATGACTGTGGCTGAATAGCCTCGGTCCTTGAACCTGTGAGCCATTGCCCGGGCCTCACTTGTGAAATCATCAGAAGAAGTGCAGAGCCTCTTGAGGTGAAGGAACTGCCCATAGGGAATGCTGTTAACGGTGTGTGAAGGATGGGATGAGTCAGCTCGTAATAGGGCATTGCCCGCTGTGTTCTTTCTATACAGACCCGTGGAAATGGTATCATTGGCACCTCTAAGCTTGACATCCAGGAACTCAATGGTAATGGGCTGTAGGTTGCCCGTAAACCGAAGGTTAAGCTCATTGTCATTGAGATAGTGTAATCATTCATTCAGATCTGCAAACTCATCTGAAACAATGAGAAGCAGATCATCAATGAAACGACGGTACAGAACTGTGTCAGAACGGCGGGGGCTGGTACCCCCAAAGATGCGGGACCTCTCCCACCACCCCATGTACAGATTGGCCAGGGATGGTGAGAACTTGGCCCCCATCGAAGCCCCGCATCTCTGGAGGTAGCAGACTCCGTCGAACATGAAAAAATTGTGGGTTAGTAAATATTCTAGAGCTAAAATAATGAATTCCTGCAAAACCAATGAGTAATGTCCTGACACTTTCAAAAAATGGGAGACCGCCTGTAGGCCCAGGTGATGTGGAATGCTAGAATAAAGACTGCATACATCAAAACTCATCCACCTATATCCGTGCCTCCACGGTACCCCCGTCAATTTGCATAAAAGATGCTTCGTATCTCTTAGATACCCCGGAAGAACGGATACGAGCGGCTGCAGCTGGCCATCCACCCATTCACCGAGTCGCTCGTTGAGCGACCCGATGCCTGCCACAATAGGTCTACCAGTTAGGGGATCCAAGCCCTTGTGAACTTTTGGTAGATGGTGGAAGACCGGCATTATGGGGTGTGCAGGAACAAAAAGCTTGCTATCCGATTCTGAGAAAATGCCTGCAGCTATCCCCCTATCTAAGAGTGAGACTAAGTCTCGTGTGAACTCTGCAGTGGGATTGCTTTTGAGGCATACATAGGTAGAAATATCTGATAGTTGTCGCATCGCTTCTGTTTTATAAACACAAGAGTCCAACACTACAACCGCCCCCCCCTTGTCCGCATTTCTAATGACAATGTCCCGATCAGAGCACAAAGATGTCAAGGCTTTTCTCTCAGAATGTGACAAGTTAGAGGGATATGGAGTGCAATGGTAACTGTGAGCCAGGTGAGTAAGATCTCTCTCCACTAACTTTTGATATAAATCAAGCTCGCTGTCCCTGGACCCTAGTGGGTAGAACCGAGACTGCAGTTTAAAAGGTATTGGAATCGAGGTAACTACAGGATCCAAGGGGCAGGGATCCGATTCAGCAAGTAAATCAGTTAGGTCTTGGAGACCGCAAACATCTTTAAACAAAATGGGAGAAGAGATCAACTCACCTGGCTCCGAACTGTTCACAGATGAGCTAGCCTCTTCAGCAGGTGATTTAAAGAAATGTTTCTTAAGGGTGAGCTTTCTTGCAAACTTGTTGACATCCAGTATGGTCCCAAATAAATTAAAATGATTGGACGGACAAAAGTTCAGACCTTTAGATAAAAGGTGAATTTCATCTGTGTTCAGAACTTTCTTTGAGATATTAATGACGTTGTCAATTACTTTCTCCTTATTCCCCGCAAAGCGTATGGGGTGCGTGTAGCTTTTAGATCTCTTCCCTCCCCTTCTTGTCTTCTTATGGTGGGTTTTCGTTTCTTTGTCCCCTTGGTTCCATGAGGGTGTCCGTTTGATTGTATATCCTCATCTGACAAAGGACTGGGTGTTACCATAGGACGGTCCGGGGATGACTCTGACCCAGATGTAACTGAGGTGTCATATGCGATTTCGTTTTCAATGTCAGAGAAGCTCACCTTTTTCACTCTGTTATTTCGGGGGCGTCTGGACTGGAAGGGAAATTGTGTACGTATATAAACTTTGTTACTTTCATAATCTGCACGATCCCTTAGTTGCTTCCCCTTTTTGGTGTCAATAACAAATTTTTCAAGCTTATCCAGTCTCTTATTCAACTTGCCATCCAAATCAGCAAACTCAGGATGCGTTTGCAAGGTGGTCAGCTCCTTTTGAACTGTTGTCATTTCTGTTTGTAGTGTGCTGACTTGCTCAAGATTGGATTTAATGAGGATGCCCATAAGGGCAAATGAACACTTGTTCAGGGTGTCTGTCCATTCCTGCTTTAATGTCTCATTGGACAACTCTGTGGTGGGGAACTTTTTGATGCGTAAGCCCCGAGGTATTTGCTGCATGGTAATGTAATTTGAAAGAAAGTGGGTGTCCCAATACAGCTTGATTTCCTTGGCCATGGACTGTTCCAATTGTCTGAACATGGCCAAAAGAGAGACCCCATTGTCCTGGCTGGGTGCTGAGGTGGTGTAGGTCCCCAATCGGAACGGGTTCTCGGCCGAAGGTTTGAGGGTTCTGCTAAAAACTGTATCTGTGGCAGCAGTAGAAGGTGTACTGTGTTCCATGGAAAAGACTGGTGGTTCCAATGTGTCAACACTTCGTTCCCGCTGACTGGAGCTCCCGAGCTGATGATCAAAGGATGCAAGATCCAGATTAGACAAACAGACAGATTTCTCACCGCTCCAGGTGAGCCCCGTGTGCAATCAAGGGTTGTTGAACCACCAAGGTGCTGGCAATGCTAATGATAGCAAATGGAAGGACGAAGACTGGACAGCCGCACTCCAAAATTACTTAAAATAAGTTGTCTTTTATTTTCAACTGTACACACAGTCACTGCAATCAACAAAATACAGTATGGCCGACGCGTTTCGCACTTACAGTCAGTGCTTAGTCATGGCTAAAAAAGGTTCACACTAAAAGGACATATATACTCAAACACATGATCACATGGAAAAATATCCGCCTATGGCAGTAAAAAGTTAATTAAGTAATCAAACACAAAATCAAACCAGCTGAAGGGGGTGGGGCCTCCCTCAGAATAAATGCTTTCAAATGAGAAACATATAAACACATGTAATATATATAGGAACACCTGTATAATCCAAATACCCCTATAACAACTTGATTAAAACCACAATCCACATGTCTAAGGTTTACAAGCATATACTAGACAGGTATAATGCACCACTCTTCACTTTGCCAGGTGTTTCAATGTGACACCCAACCAGCGCTTGTATGATTAGAACCATAATAACTATGCTGAGAGGGCCGGTGGATTGATCTAAACTGTGTGTAAACATAGACAGACTGTAGCAGTAGACCGACTAAGAAGTGAAAAAATAATAATATTAATTAAAGATGCTAAGTGATGTTGTCCTTGCAAAATGTGTCAAAAGTGTCCATAGTGGCTGCGTGAAAGGGTTAAACCTTAAGCTTCTAAGTGTAATGTGTTGCACAACAAAAAAAAAAAGGGATCTAGTATAAAAGTCTGTGGTCTAATGCCATAATACACGGTCCTTTTCACTATGTTAAAAAAAGATTTGTGAAAACTATGACCGTATGGCTAGGTCACTAAAGGTATTCGCAAATGTGACCATGGTGCAAATATTAGTGATAGATCCATGATCAAATATATAATGATCTAGTGTAAAAGTCTGTGATCTAGTGCCATAATAAATGGTCATTCTCACTATCTTAAGAAATGGCAATGCTATAACCGGTCAGTTTCTGACCATAGTACAAATATTGGTGATAGACCCATCATACAGATGCATGATGATCTAGTATAAAAGTCTGTGATCAAAAAAAAAAACATGTGTGACCATGGTGCAAATACTGGTGATTCTCTGCAAACGAGAAGTATTTTGGATATTCCATCTCAGTTGTAGACAGCCCCAGGGACTCAACTTCGACTGGGATGTGTCCCATTTCCATGATTGAACATACCCCCCGGCTTTGGCACACATATTTCTTTCCTCTTACTGCCGTGGTTACAATGTTTCTTTCCCATCTTCATTAATACCTACACATGCTCTGCGATTTGAACTGTGCCTGTGGTCTGTCTCATCTCCAACAATTCATCTATCTACCCACACTATGCGAGTTTACCATGACTGACGTGTACACTAGTCCACAGATAGGTGGACCACACTATAGGTTCACATTATTGTTTGTTTATCTAATTACCTATACATCTTATCCGATCAGGTTTCCCTTCCGATCAATCAGGATCGGACAGGAGGGTTCTGCGTGGTGGGTTCACCAGGTTACTGCACGGGGAGTGCATTCAAGGTCACTTTAAATTTTGCGGTTAGACGGAGGAGGCCTTTCGAACTCGTTCTGGGTTTCACATGGACTCCCTCATGATAAGTTGCTCATGACTTCAATGTCCACCCATTGTTACTGGGTCTCTCCCGCCTTTGTTATTTCCGCTATTTGTGACACATTATATAGTCCAACATTTACTGGTGCTATACAAGCATTTTATTTGAGCATCCATTCCCCGTGCGGATATCTGACGGACACCACCACACCCTGGTTCTAGCGGAGCTTCATTTTGAAGCCCATAGTTTAGAACATAATACTCATCACAGATCCCGTATATATAGGGGTCCTTGTTCTCTCTCATCACACACATTATAGTAACACCTTTTCCAAATTTACATCTCCCCCCCTATACTTTTACTAGATCATCTTGCATTTGTATGATGGATCCATCACTAATACTTGTACTATGGTCAGAAACTGACCGGTTATAGTTTTGCCAATTTCTTAACATGGTGAAAATGACCGTTCATTATGGCACTAGACCACAGACTTTTACACTAGATCATCATACATTCGCATGACAGATCTATCACTAATATTTGCACCATGATCACAGACTTTCATACCAGATCATCATGCATCTGTATGATGGATCTATCACTAATATTTGTACTATGGTCAGAAACTGACCGGTTATAGTATTGCCATTTCTTAAGATAGTGAGAATGACCATTTATCATGGCACTAGATCACAGACTTTTACACTAGATCATTACACATTTGATCACGGATCTATCACCAATATTTGCACCATGGTCACACATGTTTTTTTTTTGTTTTTGTTTTTTTGATCACAGACTTTTATACTAGATCATCATGCATCTGTATGATGGGTCTATCACTAATATTTGTACTATGGTCAGAAACTGACCGGTTATAGCATTGCCATTTCTTAAGATAGTGAGAATGACCATTTATTATGGCACTAGATCACAGACTTTTACACTAGATCATTATATATTTGATCATGGATCTATCACTAATATTTGCACCATGGTCACATTTGCGAATACCTTTAGTGACCTAGCCATACGGTCATAGTTTTCACAAATCTTTTTTTAACATAGTGAAAAGGACCGTGTATTATGGCATTAGACCACAGACTTTTATACTAGATCCCCTTTTTTTTTTCTTTTGTTGTGCAACACATTACACTTAGAAGCTTAAGGTTTAACCCTTTCACGCAGCCACTATGGACACTTTTTGACACATTTTGCAAGGACAACATCACTTAGCATCTTTAATTAATATTATTAATTTTTCACTTCTTAGTCGGTCTACTGCTACAGTCTGTCTATGTTTACACACAGTTTAGATCAATCCACCGGCCCTCTCAGTATAGTTATTATGGTTCTAATCATACAAGCGCTGGTTGGGTGTCACATTGAAACACCTGGCAAAGTGAAGAGTGGTGCATTATACCTGTCTAGTATATGCTTGTAAACCTTAGACATGTGGATTGTGGTTTTAATCAAGTTGTTATAGGGGTATTTGGATTATACAGGTGTTCCTATATATATTACATGTGTTTATATGTTTCTCATTTGAAAGCATTTATTCTGAGGGAGGCCCCACCCCCTTCAGCTGGTTTGATTTTGTGTTTGATTACTTAATTAACTTTTTACTGCCATAGGCGGATATTTTTCCATGTGATCATGTGTTTGAGTATATATGTCATTTTAGTGTGAACCTTTTTTAGCCATGACTAAGCACTGACTGTAAAGTGCGAAACGCGTCGGCCATACTGTATTTTGTTGATTGCAGTGACTGTGTGTACAGTTGAAAATAAAAGACAACTTATTTTAAGTAATTTTGGAGTGCGGCTGTCCAGTCTTTGTCCTTCCATTTGCTATCATTAGCATTGCCAGCACCTTGGTGGTTCAACAACCCTTGATTGCACACGGGGCTCACCTGGAGCGGTGAGAAATCTGTCTGATCTTCATCAACTCCGTCCTGACACTGGATGGAAGACAGGAACCCACTTTCCAAAGACCACGGCTTTCAACTTCACACAGTTCACCTTCCCCCCTGAAACTCAGCCCAAGTCCTCACAGAGGGATATGATCTCCATGTATTAATATACATAAGGGGGGATATGATTGTTTGTAGTACCAGTGGTGGCCTCTGGGGGGAAGCAGAGCTCAGTCTGTAGTACCAGAGGTGGCCTCTGGGGGAAGCAGAGCTCAGTCTTGTAGTACCAGTGGTGGCCTCTGTGGGAAGCAGAGCTCAGTCTGTAGTATCAGTGGTGGCCTCTGGGGGAAGCAGTGCTCAGTCTGTAGTACCAGTGTTGGCCAGAGGGGGAAGCAGAGCTCAGTCTGTAGTACCAGTGTTGGCCAGAGGGGGAAGCAGAGCTCAGTGTATAGTACCAGTGGTGGCCGCTGGGAGAAGCAGAGCTCAGTCTGTAGTACCAGTGTTGGCCTCTGGGGGCAGCAGAGCTCAGTCTGTAGTACCAGTGGTGGCCTCTGTGGGCAGCAGAGCTCAGTCTGTAGTACCAGTGGTGGCCTCTGTGGGCAGTATAGCTCAGTCTGTAGTACCAGTGGTGGCCTCTGTGGGCAGTATAGCTCAGTCTGTAGTACCAGTGGTGGCCTCTGTGGGCAGCAGAGCTCAGTCTGTAGTCCCAGAGGTGGCCTCTGTGGGCAGCAGAGCTCAGTCTGTAGTACCAGTGGTGGCCTCTGGGGGAAGCAGAGCTCAGTCTGTAGTACCAGTGGTGGCCTCGGGGGCAGCAGAGCTCAGGTCTGTAGTACCAGAGGTGGCCTCTGTGGGCAGCAGAGCTCAGTTTGTAGTACCAGTGTTGGCCAGAGGGGGAAGCAGAGCTCAGTCTGTAATACCAGCGTTGGCCTCCGGGGGCAGCAGAGCTCAGTCTGTAGTACCAGTGGTGGCCTCTGTGGGCAGCAGAGCTCAGTCTGTTGTACCAGAGGTGGCCTCTGGGGGCAGTATAGCTCAGTCTGTAGTACCATAGGTGGCCTCTGGGGGAAGCAGAGCTCAGTCTGTAGTCCCAGAGGTGGCCTCTGTGGGCAGCAGAGCTCAGTCTGTAGTACCAGTGGTGGCCTCTGGGGGCAGCAGAGCTCAGGTCTGTAGTACCAGAGGTGGCCTCTGTGGGAAGCAGAGCTCAGTCTGTAGTACTAGTGTTGGCCTCTGGTGGAAGCAGAGCTCAGTCTGTAGTACCAGTGGTGGCCTCTGGGGGAAGCAGAGCTCAGTCTGTAGTACCAGTGGTGGCCTCTGGGGGAAGCAGAGCTCAGTCTGTAGTACCAGTGGTGGCCTCTGGGGGAAGCAGAGCTCAGTCTGTAGTACCAGTGGTGGCCTCTGGGGGAAGCAGAGCTCAGTCTGTAGTACCAGTGGTGGCCTCTGGGGGAAGCAGAGCTCAGTCTGTAGTACCAGTGGTGCCCTCTGTGGGCAGCAGAGCTCAGGCTGTAGTACCAGAGTTGGCCTCTGCTTCCCCCAGAGCTCAGTCTGTAGTACCAGTGGTGGCCTCTGGGGGAAGCAGAGCTCAGTCTCTCGTACCAGTGGTGCCCTCTGTGGGCAGCAGAGCTCAGGCTGTAGTACCAGAGTTGGCCTCTGCTTATCCCAGAGCTCAGTCTGTAGTACCAGTGGTGGCCTCTGGGGGAAGCAGAGCTCATTCTGTAGTACCTGGGGGAATGAAAGCTCAGTATGTAGTACCAGTGTTGGCCAGAGGGGGAAGCAGAGCTCAGTCTGTAGTATGAGAGGTGGCCTCTGGGGGAAGCAGAGCTCAGTCTTGTAGTACCAGTGGTGGCCCCTGGGGGCAGCAGAGCTCAGTCTGTAGTACCAGAGGTGGTCTCTGGGGGAAGCAGAGCTCAGTCTGTAGTACCAGTGGTGGCCTCTGGGGGAAGCAGAGCTTAGTCTGTAGTACCAGTGGTGGCCTCTGGGGGAAGCAGAGCTTAGTCTGTAGTACCAGTGGTGGCCTCTGGGGGAAGCAGACAGAGCTCAGTCTGTAGTACCAGTGGTGGCCTCTGGGGGAAGCAGACAGAGCTCAGTCTGTAGTACCAGTGGTGGCCTCTGGGGGAAGCAGACAGAGCTCAGTCTGTAGTACCAGTGGTGGTCTCTGGGGGCAGCAGAGCTCAGTCTGTAGTACCAGTGGTGGCCTCTGGGGGAAGCAGAGCTCAGTCTCTAGTACCAGAGTTGGCCTCTGCTTCCCCCAGAGCTCAGTCTGTAGTACCAGTGGTGGCCTCTGGGGGAAGCAGAGCTCATTCTGTAGTACCAGAGTTGGCCTCTGCTTCCCCCAGAGCTCAGTCTGTAGTACCAGTGGTGGCCTCTGGGGGAAGCAGAGCTCATTCTGTAGTACCTGGGGGAAGGAAAGCTCAGTATGTAGTACCAGTGGTGGCCTCTGGGGGAAGCAGACAGAGCTCAGTCTGTAGTACCAGTGGTGGCCTCTGGGGGCAGCAGAGCTCAGTCTATAGTACCAGTGGTGGCCTCTGGGGGCAGCAGAGCTCAGTCTGTAGTACCAGTGGTGGCCTCTGGGGGCAACAGAGCTCAGTCTGTAGTACCAGTGGTGGCCTCTGGGGGCAGCAGAGCTCAGTCTGTAGTAAAATAGAAAAGACAGCCGCTCCAGGTGAGCTCCAGGTAGTCAATGTCCGTCCAGAGACCAAACAGGTGCTGGCAATGCACTTGGGCAAACGAGGAAGGAACAGATATGGACAGCCGCACTTCAAAAAATGTAAAATCCAAAAACATTTCCAATTTACATTTTTTGAAGTGCGGCTTGTCCATATCTGTTCCTTCCTCGTTTGCTCAGTCTGTAGTACCAGAGGTGGTCTCTGGGGGAAGCAGAGCTCAGTCTGTAGTACCAGTGGTGGCCTCTGGAGGAAGCAGAGCTCAGTCTGTAGTACCAGTGGTAGCCTCTGGGGGAAGCAGACAGAGCTCAGTCTGTAGTACCAGTGTTGGCCTCTGGGGCAGCAGAGCTCAGTCTGTAGTGGTGGTGGGGGAAGCAGACCAGTCTGTGGTACCAGAGGTGGCCTCTGGGGGAAGCAGAGCTCAGTCTGTGGTACCAGAGGTGGCCTCTGGGGGAAGCAGAGCTCAGTCTGTGGTACCAGTGATGGCCTCTGGGGGCAGCAGAGCTCAGTCTGTAGTACCAGTGGTGGCCTGTGGGGGCAGCAGAGCTCAGTCTGTAGTCCCAGAGGTGGCCTCTGTGGGCAGCAGAGCTCAGTCTGTAGTACCAGTGGTGGCCTCTGGGGGAAGCAGAGCTCAGTCTGTAGTACCAGTGGTGGCCTCGGGGGCAGCAGAGCTCAGGTCTGTAGTACCAGAGGTGGCCTCTGTGGGCAGCAGAGCTCAGTTTGTAGTACCAGTGTTGGCCAGAGGGGGAAGCAGAGCTCAGTCTGTAATACCAGCGTTGGCCTCCGGGGGCAGCAGAGCTCAGTCTGTAGTACCAGTGGTGGCCTCTGTGGGCAGCAGAGCTCAGTCTGTTGTACCAGAGGTGGCCTCTGGGGGCAGTATAGCTCAGTCTGTAGTACCATAGGTGGCCTCTGGGGGAAGCAGAGCTCAGTCTGTAGTCCCAGAGGTGGCCTCTGTGGGCAGCAGAGCTCAGTCTGTAGTACCAGTGGTGGCCTCTGGGGGCAGCAGAGCTCAGGTCTGTAGTACCAGAGGTGGCCTCTGTGGGAAGCAGAGCTCAGTCTGTAGTACTAGTGTTGGCCTCTGGTGGAAGCAGAGCTCAGTCTGTAGTACCAGTGGTGGCCTCTGGGGGAAGCAGAGCTCAGTCTGTAGTACCAGTGGTGGCCTCTGGGGGAAGCAGAGCTCAGTCTGTAGTACCAGTGGTGGCCTCTGGGGGAAGCAGAGCTCAGTCTGTAGTACCAGTGGTGGCCTCTGGGGGAAGCAGAGCTCAGTCTGTAGTACCAGTGGTGGCCTCTGGGGGAAGCAGAGCTCAGTCTGTAGTACCAGTGGTGCCCTCTGTGGGCAGCAGAGCTCAGGCTGTAGTACCAGAGTTGGCCTCTGCTTCCCCCAGAGCTCAGTCTGTAGTACCAGTGGTGGCCTCTGGGGGAAGCAGAGCTCAGTCTCTCGTACCAGTGGTGCCCTCTGTGGGCAGCAGAGCTCAGGCTGTAGTACCAGAGTTGGCCTCTGCTTATCCCAGAGCTCAGTCTGTAGTACCAGTGGTGGCCTCTGGGGGAAGCAGAGCTCATTCTGTAGTACCTGGGGGAATGAAAGCTCAGTATGTAGTACCAGTGTTGGCCAGAGGGGGAAGCAGAGCTCAGTCTGTAGTATGAGAGGTGGCCTCTGGGGGAAGCAGAGCTCAGTCTTGTAGTACCAGTGGTGGCCCCTGGGGGCAGCAGAGCTCAGTCTGTAGTACCAGAGGTGGTCTCTGGGGGGCAGAGCTCAGCAGTACCAGTGGTGGCTGGGGGAAGCAGAGCAGTCTGTAGTACCAGTGGTGGCCTCTGGGGGAAGCAGAGCTTAGTCTGTAGTACCAGTGGTGGCCTCTGGGGGGCAGACAGAGCTCAGTCTGTAGTACCAGTGGTGGCCTCTGGGGGAAGCAGACAGAGCTCAGTCTGTAGTACCAGTGGTGGCCTCTGGGGGGGGGAGTCTGTAGCAGTGGTGGTCTCTGGGGGACAGAGCTCAGTCTGTAGTACCAGTGGTGGCCTCTGGGGGAAGCAGAGCTTAGTCTGTAGTACCAGTGGTGGCCTCTGGGGGAAGCAGAGCTTAGTCTGTAGTACCAGTGGTGGCCTCTGGGGGAAGCAGACAGAGCTCAGTCTGTAGTACCAGTGGTGGCCTCTGGGGGAAGCAGACAGAGCTCAGTCTGTAGTACCAGTGGTGGCCTCTGGGGGAAGCAGACAGAGCTCAGTCTGTAGTACCAGTGGTGGTCTCTGGGGGCAGCAGAGCTCAGTCTGTAGTACCAGTGGTGGCCTCTGGGGGAAGCAGAGCTCAGTCTCTAGTACCAGAGTTGGCCTCTGCTTCCCCCAGAGCTCAGTCTGTAGTACCAGTGGTGGCCTCTGGGGGAAGCAGAGCTCATTCTGTAGTACCAGAGTTGGCCTCTGCTTCCCCCAGAGCTCAGTCTGTAGTACCAGTGGTGGCCTCTGGGGGAAGCAGAGCTCATTCTGTAGTACCTGGGGGAAGGAAAGCTCAGTATGTAGTACCAGTGGTGGCCTCTGGGGGAAGCAGACAGAGCTCAGTCTGTAGTACCAGTGGTGGCCTCTGGGGGCAGCAGAGCTCAGTCTATAGTACCAGTGGTGGCCTCTGGGGGCAGCAGAGCTCAGTCTGTAGTACCAGTGGTGGCCTCTGGGGGCAACAGAGCTCAGTCTGTAGTACCAGTGGTGGCCTCTGGGGGCAGCAGAGCTCAGTCTGTAGTAAAATAGAAAAGACAGCCGCTCCAGGTGAGCTCCAGGTAGTCAATGTCCGTCCAGAGACCAAACAGGTGCTGGCAATGCACTTGGGCAAACGAGGAAGGAACAGATATGGACAGCCGCACTTCAAAAAATGTAAAATCCAAAAACATTTCCAATTTACATTTTTTGAAGTGCGGCTTGTCCATATCTGTTCCTTCCTCGTTTGCTCAGTCTGTAGTACCAGAGGTGGTCTCTGGGGGAAGCAGAGCTCAGTCTGTAGTACCAGTGGTGGCCTCTGGAGGAAGCAGAGCTCAGTCTGTAGTACCAGTGGTAGCCTCTGGGGGAAGCAGACAGAGCTCAGTCTGTAGTACCAGTGTTGGCCTCTGGGGCAGCAGAGCTCAGTCTGTAGTACCAGTGGTGGCCTCTGGGGGAAGCAGAGCTCAGTCTGTGGTACCAGAGGTGGCCTCTGGGGGAAG
Organism: Rana kukunoris; assembly: GCA_029574335.1. Classification (NCBI taxonomy): domain Eukaryota; kingdom Metazoa; phylum Chordata; class Amphibia; order Anura; family Ranidae; genus Rana; species Rana kukunoris. The sequence goes on along the minus strand of CM056059.1, from coordinate 148,452,255 downwards.
CAGAGCTCAGTCTGTGGTACCAGTGATGGCCTCTGGGGGCAGCAGAGCTCAGTCTGTAGTACCAGTGGTGGCCTGTGGGGGCAGCAGAGCTCAGTCTGTAGTACCAGTGGTGGCCTCTGGGGGCAGCAGAGCTCAGTCTCTAGTACCAGTGGTAGCCTCTGGGGGAAGCAGACAGAGCTCAGTCTGTAGTACCAGTGTTGGCCTCTGGGGCAGCAGAGCTCAGTTTGTAGTACTAGAGGTGGCCTCTGGGGGCAGCAGAGCTCAGGCTGTCTTTGTATGTAGTGCTGCAGCCTGGAGAAGATGGAAGGATCTCTGGATCAGCTGTCAGCAGGGAAGGATCATCTCTAGCTTGGACCAAACATGAGCCTCCCAGCAGCCGGCACCCAGTCTAGCAGCAGGACAGGAGATCAGCAGCACCCTGCAGCAGCACATGTATGATCAGCCTGACATCTGACAGCCAGACACACAGGAGAGCTGCAAGCATGAGGTATGACGGGGGATGGGGGGACATTCATTGGTGGTGGTGGGGGGTACACAGGGTGTGATTCTCTTCACTACCACCAGGGGGAGGGGGGTAATTATCTCCATTAACCCCTTCCTCATCAGCCCCATCCATAGCCTGTGTGAGCGGGGGAGGGGAGCAGATTTAACCCCCTGACAGCAGAATGTGCCCCCCCTCCTCCCCCTCGCTCGGTGGGTTGTCCTCGTCTCCCCAGCTGGGAAAGGGTTAAAAAAAAAAAAAGCCGTCATTCCGACAGCAAACCAATGTAGTGCTGTCCTCGCGATGACATCATTCGGCGTACGCGCCGCGCAGTGCTGGAGGACATCGGCAGATATGCTTTTACAGTAAGTAGGCAAAATCATCGTCTACATTATATATATATATATATATATATACTGTATATACAATGTGTGGGGGAGGGGAGCTGTCACCAGGAATCAGTCATGTGGATGTTTTCATAGAAGGCGACAAATTATATTATTATGAGGATAAGGAGGATGATGATGATGATGAGGAAGGTCAAGATGATGATGATGCTGGTGACGAGGATGATGATGATGATGATGCTGGTGACGAGGATGATGTTGATGATGTGAGGATGATGAAGATGTTCCATAAGTGGGAGGAGGTCGGAGGAGAAGGCGGTTGGGGTTGTACAGATCGGCTGTCATTGGATATATATATAGAACCGCAGTATATAGAAATCGGAATGATAATGATGATGAGTAGAAGGCAGTGTCCTGATGGTTTCCCATATATATATGGAAATACCAGCCCCCAGGTATCAGGACCGGGGGATGGGGGACGATCGGTAGAAAATGTGATTATGAAGAATATGTTGCACTTGGATGGACACATTGTCACTATGTTACATCTGTAGATCTGCTATAGCTGGGGGTCGCTGTAGATCCTCTGTTACTATAGATGCAGAGGTCACTGTAAAACCCAATGTCGATGTAGATCTGGGGGTCGCTTTGGATCCAGGGTCAATGAAGATCTGGAGTTGCTGTAGATTCGGGGGTTCAATGTAGATCCGGATGTCACTGTAGATTCAGGTGGTCACGGTAGATCCAGGGTCAGTGTAGATCCGGGGTTGCTGTAGATCTGGGGGTCGCTGTAGATCTGGGGGTCACTGTAGATCCATGGTCACTGTAGATCCATGGTCACTGTAGATCCATGGTCACTGTAGATCCATGGTCACTGTAGATCCATGGTCACTGTAGATCCATGGTCACTGTAGATCCTCTGTTACTATAGATGCAGAGGTAACTGTAAAACCAGGGGTCGATGTAGATTCGGGGGTCACTGTAGATCTGGGGGTCGCTTTGGATCCAGGGTCACTGTAGATTCAGGGTTCACTGTAGATTGGGGTCGCTGTAGATCCGGGGGTCGCTGTAGATCCGGGGGTCAGTTTAAATCCGGGGTCACTGTAGATCCGGGGGTCGCTGTAGATCTTGGGGTCAGTGTAGATTGAGGGTCAGTGTAGATCTGGGGGTCACTCTAGATCGGGGGGTCACTCTAGATCGGGGGGTCACTCTAGATCGGGGGGTCACTCTAGATCCAGGGTCAGTGTGAGGTCGCTGTAGATCCAGGGGTCACTGTAGATCCATGGTCAGTGTAGATCCTGGGTCACTATAGATGCAGAGGTAACTGTAAAACCAGGGGTCGATGTAGATTGGGGGTCGCTGTAGATCTGGGGGTCGCTGTAGATCCGGGATCGCTGTAGATGCGGGGGTCACTGTAGATCGGGGGTCACTGTAGATCCGGGGGTCACTGTAGATCCGGGGGTCACTGTAGATGCGGGGGTCACTGTAGATCCGGGATCGCTGTAGATCCGGGGGTCACTGTAGATGCGGGATCGCTGTAGATCCGGGGGTCACTGTAGATCCGGGATCGCTGTAGATCCGGGGGTCACTGTAGATCCGGGGGTCACTGTAGATCCGGGGGTCACTGTAGATCCGGGGGTCACTGTAGATCCGGGATCGCTGTAGATCTGGGGGTCACTGTAGATCCGGGATCGCTGTAGATCCAGGGTCAGTGTGAGGTCGCTGTAGATCCATGGTCAGTGTAGATCCTGGGTCACTGTAGATCTTCTGTCACTATAGATGCAGAGGTATCTGTAAAACCAGGGGTCGATGTAGATTTGGGGTCGATGTAGATTTGGGGTCGATGTAGATTTGGGGTCACTGTAGATCCGGGGGTCACTGTAGATCCGGGGGTCACTGTAGATCCGGGGGTCACTGTAGATCCGGGGGTCAGTGTGAGGTCGCTGTAGATCCAGGGGTCAGTGTAGATTTTCTGTCACTATAGATCAGGGATCCTCAAACTACGGCCCTCCAGCTGTTGTGGAACTACACATCCCATGAGGCATTGCAAAACTCTGACATTCACAGACATGACTAAGCATGATGGGAATTGTAGTTCCTGAACAGCTGGAGGGCCGTAGTTTGAGGACCCATGCTATAGATGCAAAGGTAACTGTAAAACCAGGGGTCGATGTAGATTTGGGGTCGCTGTAGATCCAGGGTCAGTGTAGATCGGGGGTCAGTGTAGATCGGGGGTCACTGTAGATCGGGGGTCACTGTAGATCTGGGGGTCACTGTAGGTCTGGGGGTCACTGTAGGTCTGGGGGTCACTGTAGGTCTGGGGGTCACTGTAGGTCTGGGGGTCGCTGAAGAGAAGAATGTTTGGTTTCTGGCCTCAGATGGTCTCTAGAACCCGGGACCCCCCTTCTGTAAGGGCCTTCAGTCTGGGTCTGACAGCCTCAGCTGTGATATACTCACAGGACCCCAGGAGGGATCTGCCTACTGGATGGAGGATGGGCCGGTCACACCAGTAAAGGGTATACAGTGCCTGGAAAAAGTATTCATACCCCATGACATTCCCCACATTTTCTCATGTTATACCCAAAAACGTAAATGTGTTTTATTGGCATTTTATGTGAGAGACACAACACAAAGTGTCACATAATTGTGAAGTGGAAGGAAAATGATACAAATAAATATGTGAAAAGTGTGGGGGGAGGGGCATTTGTATGGCGCCCCCCGGAGTCAATACTTTGTAGAACCCCCTTTCTCTACAAGTCTTTTTGGGGATGTCTCTACCAGCTTTGCACATAGAGAGGGAAATTTCTGCCCATTCTTCTTTGTAAAAACTGCGTTAAGCTGCGCCTAGAAGTGTTTGGCGCTTGAAATGCCTCTAAACTCGACGCCTATGAACGACCCCGTCTACACAGTCACATGGGGTAACATTGAATGAGTTCAGGGGCAGTTGAAAAAAAACGTCCAACTGCCTCTGAACGTGCGTTTAGCAGCGTCCTGTCTACATGGGGCCTTAATGATAAACAGGACAGATAGAGAGGATGCAGCGGCGCAGACAATAAAAACACTGACAGGTTCTAACCCATCTCCACTCCACCCAAAACTAGAAAAAAAGTTTTCCCTTTAGTTACAATTTAAAAAAGTTTTCGATAAAATTGAGCTTTGAGCTCTCTAAAGTTCTCACCTGGCAGTTGGGTGGTGGCCCACGGCCATAAGGGTATTGGCACAACCCCAAAGATACAGCAAGTAAGGAGCCGAGTGCAGGAAGTAAGGAGCTGAACGCAGGAAGTAAGAAGCCAGGAAGTAAGGAGCTCAGTGCAGGAAGTAAGGAGCTCAGTGCAGGAAGTAAGGAGCTCAGTGCAGAAGTAAGCCGCTCAGTGCAGGAAGTAAGCCGCTCAGTGCAGGAAGTAAGCCGCTCAGTGCAGGAAGTAAGCCGCTCAGTGCAGGAAGTAAGCCGCTCAGTGCAGGAAGTAAGCCGCTCAGTGCAGGAAGTAAGCCGCTCAGTGCAGGAAGTAAGCCGCTCAGTGCAGGAAGTAAGCCGCTCAGTGCAGGAAGTAAGCCGCTCAGTGCATGAAGTTAGCCGCTCAGTGCAGGAAGTTAGCCGCTCAGTGCAGGAAGTTAGCCGCTCAGTGCAGGAAGTTAGCCGCTCAGTGCAGGAAGTTAGCCGCTCAGTGCAGGAAGTTAGCCGCTCAGTGCAGGAAGTAAAGAGCTCAGTGCAGGAAGTAAAGAGCTCAGTGCAGGAAGTAAAGAGCTCAGTGCAGGAAGTAAAGAGCTCAGTGCAGGAAGTAAAGAGCTCAGTGCAGGAAGTAAGGAGCTCAGTGCAGGAAGTAAGGAGCTCAGTGCAGGAAGTAAGGAGCTCAGTGCAGGAAGTAAGGAGCTCAGTGCAGGAAGTAAGGAGCTCAGTACAGGAAGTAAGGAGCTCAGTACAGGTGTTTTGTCAGATATTTGCGACCCGTCAGAATTGGTAACAGAAGTGACGTTCTGTTGCCGCCATCCGAGTACAGGAAGTAGGGAGCCGAGTGCAGGAAGTAGGGAGCCGAGTGCAGGAAGTAAAGAGCCGAGTGCAGGAAGTAAAGAGCCGAGTGCAGGAAGTAAAGAGCCGAGTGCAGGAAGTAAAGAGCCGAGTGCAGGAAGTAAAGAGCCGAGTGCAGGAAGTAAAGAGCCGAGTGCAGGAAGTAAAGAGCCGAGTGCAGGAAGTAAAGAGCCGAGTGCAGGATGTAAGGAGCCGAGTGCAGGATGTAAGGAGCCGAGTGCAGGATGTAAGGAGCCGAGTGCAGGATGTAAGGAGCCGAGTGCAGGATGTAAGGAGCCGAGTGCAGGATGTAAGGAGCCGAGTGCAGGATGTAAGGAGCCGAGTGCAGGATGTAAGGAGCCGAGTGCAGGAAGCAAGGAGCCGAGTGCAGGAAGCAAGGAGCCGAGTACAGGAAGCAAGGAGCCGAGTGCAGGAAGCAAGGAGCCGAGTGCAGGAAGCAAGGAGCCGAGTGCAGGAAGCAAGGAGCTCAGTGCAGGAAGCAAGGAGCTCAGTGCAGGAAGCAAGGAGCTCAGTGCAGGAAGTAAGGAGCTCAGTGCAGGTGTTTTGTCAGATATGGTGACACATCAGAATTGGTAACAGAAGTGACGTTCTGTTGCCGCCATCCGAGTACAGGAAGTAAGGAGCCGAGTGCAGGAAGTAAGGAGCCGAGTGCAGGAAGTAAGGAGCCAAGTGCAGGAAGTAAGGAGCCGAGTACAGGAAGTAAGGAGCCGAGTACAGGAAGTAAGGAGCCGAGTACAAGAAGTAAGGAGCTCAGTACAGGAAGTAAGGAGCTCAGTACAGGAAGTAAGGAGCTCAGTACAGGAAGTAAGGAGCTCAGTACAGGAAGTAAGGAGCTCAGTACAGGAAGTAAGGAGCTCAGTGCAGGTGTTTTGTCAGATATGGCGACCCGTCAGAATTAGTAACAGAAGTGACATTCCGTTGCTGCCATCCGAGTGCAGGAAGTAAGGAGCCAAGTGCAGGAAGTAAGGAGCCAAGTGCAGGAAGTAAGGAGCCGAGTATAGGAAGTAAGGAGCTCAGTTCAGGTGTTTTGTCAGATATGGTGACACATCAGAATTGGTAACAGAAGTGACGTTCTGTTGCCGCCATACGAGTACAGGAAGTAAGGAGCCGAGTGCAGGAAGTAAAGAGCCGAGTGCAGGAAGTAAAGAGCCGAGTGCAGGAAGTAAAGAGCCGAGTGCAGGAAGCAAGGAGCCGAGTGCAGGAAGCAAGGAGCTCAGTGCAGGAAGCAAGGAGCTCAGTGCAGGAAGCAAGGAGCTCAGTGCAGGAAGTAAGGAGCTCAGTGCAGGTGTTTTGTCAGATATGGTGACACATCAGAATTGGTAACAGAAGTGACGTTCTGTTGCCGCCATCCGAGTACAGGAAGTAAGGAGCCGAGTGCAGGAAGTAAGGAGCCGAGTGCAGGAAGTAAGGAGCCAAGTGCAGGAAGTAAGGAGCCGAGTACAGGAAGTAAGGAGCCGAGTACAGGAAGTAAGGAGCCGAGTACAAGAAGTAAGGAGCTCAGTACAGGAAGTAAGGAGCTCAGTACAGGAAGTAAGGAGCTCAGTACAGGAAGTAAGGAGCTCAGTACAGGAAGTAAGGAGCTCAGTACAGGAAGTAAGGAGCTCAGTACAGGAAGTAAGGAGCTCAGTGCAGGTGTTTTGTCAGATATGGCGACCCGTCAGAATTAGTAACAGAAGTGACATTCCGTTGCTGCCATCCGAGTGCAGGAAGTAAGGAGCCAAGTGCAGGAAGTAAGGAGCCAAGTGCAGGAAGTAAGGAGCCGAGTATAGGAAGTAAGGAGCTCAGTTCAGGTGTTTTGTCAGATATGGTGACACATCAGAATTGGTAACAGAAGTGACGTTCTGTTGCCGCCATACGAGTACAGGAAGTAAGGAGCCGAGTGCAGGAAGTAAAGAGCCGAGTGCAGGAAGTAAAGAGCCGAGTGCAGGAAGTAAAGAGCCGAGTGCAGGAAGTAAAGAGCCGAGTGCAGGAAGTAAAGAGCCGAGTGCAGGAAGTAAAGAACTCAGTATAGGAAGTTAGCCGCTGTGGGCAGGAAGTTAGCCGCTGTGGGCAGGAAGTTAGCCGCTGTGGGCAGGAAGTTAGCCGCTGAGGGCAGGAAGTTAGCCGCTGAGGGCAGGAAGTTAGCCGCTGAGGGCAGGAAGTTAGCAGCTGTGGGCAGGAAGTTAGCAGCTGTGTGCAGGAAGTTAGCAGCTGTGTGCAGGAAATAAAGAGCCGAGTGCAGGAAGTAAGGTGCCGAGTGCAGGAAGTTAGCAGCTAAGTGCAGGAAGTTAGCAGCTAAGGGCAGGAAGTAAAGAGCAGCTGAGGGCAGGAAGTAAAGAGCAGCTGAGGGCAGGAAGTAAAGAGCAGCTGAGGGCAGGAAGTAAAGAGCAGCTGAGGGCAGGAAGTAAAGAGCAGCTGAGGGCAGGAAGTTAGCAGCTGAGGGCAGGAAGTTAGCAGCCGTGTGCAGGAAGTAAGCAGCCGAGTGCAGGAAGTTAGCAGCCGAGTGCAGGAAGTTAGCAGCCGAGTGCAGGAAGTTAGCAGCCGAGTGCAGGAAGTAAAGAGCTGTGTGCAGGAATTTAGCAGCTGAGTGTAGGTAGTAAGGAGCCGAGTACAGGAAGTAAGTAGCTGAGTGCAGGAAGTAAGGAGCCGAGTACAGGAAGTTAGGAACACACTGGATGTCTCTTAGACCATCATAGGGAAATGAGATTGTATTGTAGATTGTATAAAAGGGATTTTTTTGTCCTGACAAAAGTTTTTGGTGAAATTGGACTGTAAGCTCTCTAAGGTTTGTGTTCTCACCTGGCAGAACTCGTGTGTGTCTCTCTCCTGCGGTGATACTGGCAGCTGCCCCTATAATGTGGCAAAGGGCACCGTTACTTTATGGATTTATGGAGCGCGTTTAATCCCCGAAGTGCAGCTCGTGGCCAAGAGCGTCCGGGCAGAACGCCAAGAGTTTTACAATTTTATAAAGTGAGGAGGAGAGGCCGGCCCTCAGCGTAGCGATGAGGTATAAATACTCAGCAATGAGGTGTTCCTTCTAGAAATGGAATATAGCAAGGTCAAGGGTAAAATGCGTCGGAGCGGGACGGCACACTGCGACACCTATGATGGCGTCCTACCAATATTGTCATAGTGTTAACCCCCCTTAGGCTGGTCTTACACTATACAATCTGATTGTACAATCACCTTTAGGATCTACCATCAGCTATGTGATGCAAAGACTCACTTGATTGGATACTATTTGAATGGACTGCTGATGTGTGTCCTCATGTTACATCGTTTTGGTAACCCTAAGGAAAGGAAATAATCGTAAAGGCAATAACAGGAAATAAGAAGTTCAGTAGAGGAAGTCAAGAGCCCAGCACAGGAAGTCAAGAGCCCAGCACAGGAAGTCAAGAGCCCAGCACAGGAAGTTAGACGTTCAGTACAGGAAGTTAGACGTTCAGTACAGGAAGTTAGACGTTCAGTACAGGAAGTTAGACGTTCAGTACAGGAAGTTAGACGTTCAGTACAGGAAGTTAGACGTTCAGTACAGGAAGTTAGACGTTCAGTACGGTGACGGTCGGCTCAGTGACAGTCGGTGACGGTCGGCTCAGTGACAGTCGGTGACGGTCGGCTCAGTGACAGTCGGTGACGGTCGGCTCAGTGACAGTCGGTGACGGTCGGCTCAGTGACAGTCGGTGACGGTCGGCTCAGTGACAGTCGGTGACGGTCGGCTCAGTGACAGTTGGCTCGGTGACGGTCGGCTCAGTGCCGTACATTATAATGGCAGACAGAACAGTTCTATAGATGGGGGTTGGGTGAGCTCTGGTCCTGAGAGCTGACAATCTAATGGGGGAGGAAGTGATACAAAAGGTAAGAATGGTGGAGATGGGCTGAGGGAGAAGCTTTCAGCTTTTAGGTGTGGGGGGGGGGGCATCCCTGAAGAGATGAGTTTTCAGGGATCGCTGTCAGTAAATCGATCGTTCTATGCATCCAAACTGATAGAATAAAAGAATCCGCAAACAATCGATCTTTTCCATCCATCGATTTTAGTGATCAGCTGTGATTCTGCCGAGTTGACTGACAATGGCGACATTCTGACGATCGGATTACATTTAACGTATAGATAGTTTCAGTCGATCACAAGGTGTGCTTTAAAGACGTCTCGTCTACGATCGCTCAGACCTAAACTGATCAAAACTTTGTATGAACGTTCTCCATCCCCAGAAAAGCTTCTTCTGTGATTGGGAGAGGAGAAGAGGCCGTCCTTCAGCTTAAGATCGATCACCGGTCATACATTGATAAAGAAAGACAAACGATTGGGACGTACGTGTCACATACATGGCGGGTTCTCGCGTTGGACGATCTCTGGAAAAGTCCGTCAGATTTAGAAAATGGAGTGAAACCTTAAAAAAAAAAAAAACGTTCGTCCAATGAGAACGTCCCTTTTATTGGGTCGCTGAGATCCGGCAGACGTCACCCAGAGCTTTCCTTCCCTCCCCCGCCTTCTATATAAAAATGTAAGAAGGAAAATCTGTTTCCATGGAAACCAGCTGTGCGAATTCTTCAATATCCCGGCACCGTCGTGTCCGATATCTTCCCGCATGGCGGTTCATCAATCGTTTCCAGGGAAGAGACCTTGCCATGTGCTCTCCCAACCAATCAAAATCCTATCAGCTAATATCAAATAATGAACCAACCAACCCCTCCCCCAACCAATAAAAAAATTTAAATCCACATCATTCCAGGTGACCAATGGAATCGTTCGCTGATCACCTCTCCGCAGCCAGATTCCATAGAGATCCTCACATGTGTGCTGGGTGGGTCCGCCTCCTAAGGTCTGTGCTGCCCCTCCCCCTTTCCCCCCTCCTTCTCCCCCTCTCTCTCTCTCCTCTTCCCCAGTACTTCTTCCACTACAAAATGCCCCTCTCCCTTTCTCTCCCCTCCCTCTCTCCCCTCCTTCTCCCTCTCCAATCCACCCCAGTACTTCTTCCACTACAATATGCCCCTCCCCCTTCTCTCTCCCCCCCCCTCCTCTCCCCCCAGTACTTCTTCCACTACAAGATGCCCCTCCGTCTCCCCTCTCTCTCTCTCTCCTCTCCTCCCAGTACTTCTTGCACTACAAAATGCCCCTCCCCTTTCTCTCCCCCCCAGTACGTCTTCCACTACAAAATGCCACTCCCCTTTCTCTCCCACTGCTTCTTCCTCTCCTCTCCCCCCCAGTACTTCTTCCACTACAATATGCCCCTCCCCTTTCTCTCCTCTCCCCCTCTCCTCCCCCCCAGTACTTCTTCCACTACAAGATGCCCCTCCCCCTTTCTCTCCCCTCCCTCTCCACCCCCCCAGTACTTCTTCCACTACAATATGCCCCTCCCCTTTCTCTCCCCCCTCCTTCTCCCCCTCTCTCTCTCCTCTCCCCCCAGTACTTCTTCCACTACAAAATGCCCATCCCCTTTCTCTCCCCTTCCTTCTTCCTCTCCCCCCCAGTACTTCTTCCACTACAATATGCCCCTCCCTTTTCTCCCCCCCCCCCCCCTCTCTCTCTCCCCCCCCCAGTACTTCCACTACAAGATGCCCCTCCCCCTTTCTCTCCTCCCTCTCCACCCCCCCAGTACTTCTTCCACTACAATATGCCCCTCCCCCTTTCTCTCCTCTCCCCCCAGTACTTCTTCCACTACAAAATGCCCCTCCCCTTTCTCTTCCCTCCTTCTCCCCCTCTCTCTCTCTCCTCTCCCCCCAAGTACTTCTTCCACTACAATATGCCCCTCCCCCTTTCCCCTTCTTCTCTCCCCCTCTTTCTCTCCTCTCCCCCAGTACTTCTTCCACTACAATATGCCCCTCCCTTTTTCTCTCCCCCTCCCTCTCCCCCCAGTACTTCTTCCACCACAAGATGCCCCTCCCTCTCACCCCAGAACTTCTTCCACTACAAGATGCCCCTCCCCCTTTCTTTCCAATCCCTCTCCTCTCCCCCCCAGTACTTCTTCCACTACAAAATGCCCCTACCCTTTCTCTCCCCTCCCTCTCCTCCCCCCCCCAGTACTTCTTCCACTACAATATGCCCCTCCCCTTTCTCTCTTCTCCCCCCTCTCTCTCTCCTCTCCCCCCAGTACTTCTTCCACTACAATATGCCCCTCCCCCCCTCTCTCTCTCTCCTCTCCCCCCCCCAGTACTTTTTCCACCACAAGATGCCCCTCTCCTCCCCCCAGTCTTCTGCGTTGAGTGACACTTGTCGCTTCTCAGATTAGAAGACTGAGGAGATGCCGTGATTGAAGGGTGTCCTGGGTCCGCTCCTTGGGAGTATCACCCCCAACTCTGACATCATCATCTTCAGGACCGCCCACTGAGAGAAGAACGGAATAGGAGGATCTACAGCCAGGGGGCCAACTAGAAGATAAAGGGGAGGTATGAAAAAAACAGGGATGGGGTCATCTGGGGGATGGGGGAGCTGATCCTCGGTTCACACATTGCAGTGCGGGAAACGTTGAGGAATTGCGGGTGTCAATGCAAAGTGGCGATTTTTCCTGCACCGGATCATAAGGTGCAGATTCAGCCACTTCAAAATTAATCGCACAGAAATGCAGTGCGGGGCCCACGCGTTTCACATGCAGGTCAATTTCATAGATGACAGGTTCACTTTAAAGCATTATACGTGTGAAGTGGATGATGCTGCCGACTCCCGGTGTGGGGGATATGTGCGGTGACTGCCAGGTTCTCGAACGTCATTACCAAAAATACACAGACAGTAGGGCGAAACACACCAGCGCGGTGCAGGGCATCTGCTGTGCTTCTCTCCGTTTCTCATGGGAGGGACCTGCTCTGTATAAGAGGTGATTGGTGGAGCCGCTTCTTCACTCCTCCTCACCGCTCTATTCTTTAGGTTTTCCCACAGAAATAAAACAACTTGAAACGACCCAAAAATGCAAGATATACAGCAAACAAGGCTGCGTGGTATATAAGAAATAAGGGGTGTGGTATACAAGGGGGCGTGGTGTACAGCAAATAAGGGGTGTGGTATACAAGGGGCGTGGTGTACAGAAAACAAAGGGGGTGGCATACAGCAAATAAGGGGGGGCGTGGTATACAAGTGGCATGGTATAAAGCAAACAAGGGGCGTGGTATACAAGGGGCGTGGTATACAAGGGGCGTGGTATACAAGGGGCGTGGTATACAAGGGGCGTGGTATACAGCAAACAAGGGGCGTGGTATACAAGGGGCGTGGTATACAAGGGGCGTGGTATACAAGGGGCGTGGTATACAAGGGGCGTGGTATACAAGGGGCGTGGTATACAGCAAACAAGGGGCATGGTATACAGCAAACAAGGGGCATGGTATACAAGGGGCATGGTATACAGCATACAAGGGGTGTGGTATACAGATGGTATACAAGGGGCATGGTATACAGCAAATAAGGGGTGTGGTATACAGATGGTATACAGCAAACAAGGGGCGTGGCATACAGCAAATAAGGGGTGTGGTATACAGATGGTATACAAGCGGCATGGTATACAGCAAACAAGGGGCGTGGGATACAGCAAACAAGGGGTGCGGTATACAGCAAACAAGGGGCGTGATATCAGGGGCGGATCCAGAGTCTAATTTCGGGAGGGGCGCTGCCAAAATTTCTGCAGGCAATTTGTAGGGGCAATGGTTGGTGTTGGCGCTTCAATCAACAGCCTTATCCCCATGGTACCGCAACCACCGTGGTTAATATGGTATCAGGATGGGGATTGAAGCACATAATGGATTCAATTGAAATTACTGTGTGGGAGCAGCCAGGTGGAGGGAAGAAAAAGGTGATTGCAGGGCCAGGTGAAAGGTAGGACAGGGGGGGGGGTTGCAGCCAGGTGAAAGGTAGGACAGGGGGGGGGTTGCAGCCAGGTGAAAGGTAGGACAGGTAAGGCAGGGGGTTGCAGCTCCAGTGTAAAGGGGGTAGGACGGTGGGGGGGGTATGGTTGCAGCCAGGTGAAAGGTAGGCTACGGGGGGGGGGGGGGGTTGCAGCCAGGTGAAAGGTAGGACGGGGGGGGGGTGGGGGGGGGGGGGGGTTGCAGCCCAGGTGAAAGGTAGGGACGGGGGGGGGGGGTTGCAGCCAGGTGAAAGGTAGGACAGGGGGGGGTTGCAGCCAGGTGAAAGGTAGGACAGGGGGGGGTTGCAGCCAGGTGAAAGGTAGGACAGGGGGGGTTTGCAGCCAGGTGAAAGGTAGGACAGGGGGGGGGTTGCAGCCAGGTGTTGGGGAGGACAGAGGGGTTGCAGCCAGGTGTTGGGGAGGACAGAGGGGTTGCAGCCAGCCAGGTGTTGGGGAGGACAGAGGGGTTGCAGCCAGGTGTTGGGGAGGACAGAGGGGTTGCAGCCAGGTGTTGGGAGAGACAGAGGGGTTGCAGCCAGGTGTTGGGGAGGACAGAGGGGTTGCAGCCAGGTGTTGGGGAGGACAGAGGGGTTGCAGCCAGGTGTTGGGGAGGACAGAGGGGTTGCAGCCAGGTGTTGGGGAGGACAGAGGGGTTGCAGCCAGGTGGAAGGGAGGACAGGGGGGTTGCAGCCAGGTGGAAGGGAGGACAGGGGGGTTGCAGCCAGGTGGAAGGGAGGACAGGGGGGTTGCAGCCAGGTGGAAGGGAGGACAGGGGGTTGCAGCCAGGTGGAAGGGAGGACAGGGGGGTTGCAGCCAGGTGGAAGGGAGGACAGGGGGGTTGCAGCCAGGTGGAAGGGAGGACAGGGGGTTGCAGCCAGCCAGGTGGAAGGGAGGACAGGGGGTTGCAGCCAGGTGGAAGGGAGGACAGGGGGGGTTGCAGCCAGGTGAAGGGGAGGACAGGGGGGTTTGCAGCCAGGTGGAGGGGAGGACAGGGGGGGTTGCAGCCAGGTGGAGGGGAGGACAGGGGGGTTGCAGCCAGGTGAAGGGCAGGGGGGTTGCAGCCAGGGTGTTGGGGAGGACAGGGGGGTGGGGAGGGTGGAAGGGAGGACAGGGGGGGTTGCAGCCAGGTGAAAGGTAGGACAGGGGGGTTGCAGCCAGGTGAAAGGTAGGACAGGGGGGGTTGCAGCCAGGTAAAAGGGAGGACAGGGGGGGTTGCAGCCAGGTGAAGGGGAGGACAGGGGGGTTGCAGCCAGGTGTTGGGGAGGACAGGGGGGTTGCAGCCAGGTGGAAGGGAGGACAGGGGGGTTGCAGCCAGGTGGAAGGGAGGACAGGGGGGGGTTGCAGCCAGGTGGAAGGGAGGACAGGGGGGTTGCAGCCAGGTGGAAGGGAGGACAGGGGGGGTTGCAGCCAGGTGGAGGGGAGGACAGGGGGGTTGCAGCCAGGTGGAGGGGAGGACAGGGGGGTTGCAGCCAGGTGGAGGGGAGGACAGGGGGGTTGCAGCCAGGTGGAGGGGAGGACATGGGGTTGCAGCCAGGTGGAGGGGGAGGACAGGGGGTTGCAGCCAGGTGAAGGGGAGGACAGGGGGGTTGCAGCCAGGTGAAAGGTAGGACAGGGGGGGTTGCAGCCAGGTGAAAGGTAGGACAGGGGGGGTTGCAGCCAGGTGAAAGGTAGGACAGGGGGGGTTGCAGCCAGGTGAAAGGTAGGACAGGGGGGGTTGCAGCCAGGTAAAAGGGAGGACAGGGGGGGTTGCAGCCAGGTGAAGGGGAGGACAGGGGGGTTGCAGCCAGCTGAAGGAGGACACAGGGGTTGCAGTCAGGTGGAAGGGAGGACAGGGGGGTTGCAGCCAGGTGGAAGGGAGGACAGGGGGGTTGCAGCCAGGTGGAGGGGAGGACAGGGGGGTTGCAGCCAGGTGGAGGGGAGGACAGGGGGTTGCAGCCAGGTGGAGGGGAGGACAGGGGGTTGCAGCCAGGTGGAGGGGAGGACAGGGGGTTGCAGCCAGGTGGAGGGGAGGACAGGGGGGGTTGCAGCCAGGTGGAGGGGAGGACAGGGGGGTTGCAGCCAGGTGGAGGGGAGGACAGGGGGGTTGCAGCCAGGTGGAGGGGAGGACAGGGGGGTTGCAGCCAGGTGGAGGGGAGGACAGGGGGGTTGCAGCCAGGTGGAGGGGAGGACAGGGGGGTTGCAGCCAGGTGGAGGGGAGGACAGGGGGGTTGCAGCCAGGTGGAGGGGAGGACAGGGGGGTTGCAGCCAGGTGGAGGGGAGGACAGGGGGGTTGCAGCCAGGTGAAGGGGAGGACAGGGGGGTTGCAGCCAGGTGGAAGGGAGGACAGGGGGGTTGCAGCCAGGTGAAGGGGAGGACAGGGGGGTTGCAGCCAGGTGAAGGGAGGACAGGGGGGTTGCAGCCAGGTGAAGGGGAGGACAGGGGGGGGTTGCAGCCAGGTGAAGGGGAGGACAGGGGGGTTGCAGCAGCCAGGTGAAGGGGAGGACAGGGGGGTTGCAGAGCCGGGTGGAAGGGAGGACAGGGGGGTTGCAGCCAGGTGGAAGGGGAGGACAGGGGGTTGCAGCCAGGTGAAGGGGAGGACAGGGGGTTTGCAGCCAGGTGAAGGGGAGGACAGGGGGGTTCAGCCAGGTGAAGGGGAGGACAGGGGGGTTGCAGCCAGGTGAAGGGGAGGACAGGGGGTTGCAGCCAGGTGAAGGGGAAGACAGGGGGTTGCAGCCAGGTGAAGGGGAGGACATGGGGTTGCAGCCAGGTGAAGGGGAGGACAGGGGGGTTGCAGCCAGGTGGAAGGGAGGACAGGGGGGTTGCAGCCAGGTGAAGGGGAGGACAGGGGGGTTGCAGCCTGGTGGAAGGGAGGACATGGGGTTGCAGCCAGGTGAAGGGGAGGACAGGGGTTGCAGCCAGGTGAAGGGGAGGACAGGGGGGTTGCAGCCAGGTGAAGGGGAGGACAGGGGGGTTGCAGCCAGGTGAAGGGGAGGACAGGGGGGTTGCAGCCAGGTGAAGGGGAGGACAGGGGGGTTGCAGCCAGGTGAAGGGGAGGACAGGGGGGTTGCAGCCAGGTGAAGGGGAGGACAGGGGGTTGCAGCCAGGTGAAGGGGAGGACAGGGGGGTTGCAGCCAGGTGAAGGGGAGGACAGGGGGTTGCAGCCAGGTGAAGGGGAGGACAGGGGGGTTGCAGCCAGGTGAAGGGGAGGACAGGGGGTTGCAGCCAGGTGAAGGGGAGGACAGGGGGGTTTGCAGCCAGGTGAAGGGGAGGACAGGGGGTTGCAGCCAGGTGAAGGGGAGGACAGGGGGGGTTGCAGCCAGGTGAAGGGGAGGACAGGGGGGTTGCAGCCAGGTGAAGGGGAGGACAGGGGGTTGCAGCCAGGTGAAGGGGAGGACAGGGGGGTTGCAGCCAGGTGAAGGGGAGGACAGGGGGTTGCAGCCAGGTGAAGGGGAGGACAGGGGGGTTGCAGCCAGGTGAAGGGGAGGACAGGGGGTTGCAGCCAGGTGAAGGGGAGGACAGGGGGGTTGCAGCCAGGTGGAAGGGAGGACAGGGGGGTTGCAGCCAGGTGGAGGGGAGATAAGTTCTTACATTGGATGATAATAATGGAATCACTGGCTTCCTCCACCCTACAGCCTCATGGTCACTCTTCTTCTCTCTTCCCCCCCTCCTGCTCGGCATGTTGGGGGCTGCAGTCCTCTCAGGGAATCATCCTGGGGCCTGCTGGTACTACATGTCCCATAATCCTCTTGGTTGTATTTTACCAGCCATTGGCTCTGAATGTAGTCAGTAGCATCAGGCTTAGCCTGGTGAATGAGAGTTACTGGGCTCAAGGAGGAGAGGGAGGGGTGGAAATCCCCCGCAGCTGCAGCTCTTCCTGTGTCCCTTCACAGAGAGCCTGTCAGCAACGGCTGAGGGGGTCGTCATCAGCATAGCCTGCAGTGCAAACATATTTTTTTTTTTTTTAAAACCAAGCAAGTGTGACATGATTGTGTGTGTGGGGGGGGGGGGGCTGGATCTGCCGTTGTGTGGTATACAGCAAACAAGGGGCGTGGTATACAGCAAACAAGGAGTGCGGAATACAGCAAACAAGGGGCGTGGTATACAGCAAACAAATGGTGTGGTATACAGAAAAGCTTCAATTGTCACCTTACACCTGACCTCATAGGATGGCCCACCTCCCCTCCCCCCCAATATGTGTCTGCTGATGTATCGGTATGAGGTAGTCTCCTGTTCTCTTTTTGTTGCTTTCTTTGTGTGATATCTCCGGTGATCCTGCCAGTCCCTCTGCTTTCCTATTAAAAACTGACCACACTAAACGTGATAGCACAGCATGGTCAGCTCTCCAGCTATGCTGGGAACTAAGCCCCTTCCCCAATTGTCCTCAATCCTTGTGATCTCAGGGTCCCATTGGGGAAATTTCCCTTCACTTCCTCAGGAAGTGAGAAGAAATCCCGGCAAATTGAGGGAATACCCCCCCCCCCCCAACCTGAAATTTTGGTATTTCCTTTCACTCTCAGTGATAACAAACACCAAGAAAAACCTTTTCGAACATGCTTGAATTTTTTATGTCATTTTTTGTGTCATAAAAAGTGATCGTGTGTGGGCAAAATCTCATTTTATGTCTTCTGAAAAACCCGCACATGCCCAGAAGCAAGTTAGGAGACAGGAGGTAAAACTACCATTCATAATGGAGATCGCACATTCATCACGCTGTAACAGACAAAAAACCCCAAAAAAGCAGTAACCAGACCTAAAAGCGCCTCAAGTCAATAGACTCATACCCAACCCCTTTAGAGTGCCGTCGTTTTGTTCATCATTTTCTAAAAATGATGGTGTTACGCCACGTCATTTTTGAAAATGAAGTAAGAAAATTATGAAAAATTAAAATTTAATAATTACAAAAAATTTTTGTTTTATGAAAATGTAAAAATTGTGATTGATATTTGATCTTTTATGTAAGAAATCCGCCGCACCTCAAACCTACTTGATCCAAAAGTACGACAGCAACAACTGAAGCCTCACAACCCCTCCATGCCTTCCGTCACAACAATCTTCGGCCTGGCATCTCAGGTACATCAAACAAACGTCGTAAGTAGCGATATTTAGCTTTCCTCAGGCCGGTCACGTGACTCGCGGCCGCTTTCCAGCACCAATGGATGTCTTCCGTGGGAGGAGCCATGATCTCCCTCTGATGTCAGCCGGGGATGTGGATCACCCTCTTCTCCCTCGTCGCGTCACTCTTCTCTCCTTGCAGAATCCTGTCTTAGGAGCTAGAAAGCGGCCACAAGTCACGTGGCCGGCGGGGCTGAGCAGAGACAGAGAGGAAGGGGGGGAGGGAGGAGAGCACATCAACCTATCACAGAGGGAGGCACTTTGACCACGGTGATCTAGGCGGAGCTTACCTGGTTATCGTGGTCATATTAGAGAGGGGAATACAGGAAGTGATGTGTAGAGGGGGGCAGATTACATATCACAAGCGCTCTACAGAATATGAACCGCCCCCCTTTTCCTTCTGTCCATTCATGAACCTGCACTGTGCTAGGCACCCCCCCCCCTCCCCCCCCACTCTTCATCCATTAGAAGCCAGCAAAGCACTAGGCACCATCCCCTTTTCCTTTTGGTCCATTCATGACCCTGCACTGCATTAGGCACCCCCCACCCCCCCCCCCTGTTCCTTCTGACCATTCATGAACCTGCACTGCACTAGGCACCGCCCCCTTTTTTTTCCTTCTGTCCATTCATTAACCTGCACTGTGCTAGGCACCACCCACTCTTCTAATCCATTCAGGAGCCAGCAAAGCACTAGGCACCACCCCCTTTTCCTTCTGTCCATTCATGAACCTGCACCATGCAAGGCACCCACCCCCACCCCCTCTTCTATCCATTCAGGCGCCAGTAAAGGCACTAGGCACCGCCCCCTTTTATTTCTGTCCATTCATGAATCTGCACTGCACTAGGCACCAACCACCGCCCCTCCTCCTCCCCAGCTATCCAATCCCTCCTCACATAAGAGAGTTGAGGCGCACACTTATGCCGGCGCAGAGAGGCAAGCACTGTATTCAGCAAGCTAATTGTTTACCAAGATACGCCAGCGTAGCGTATTTTTCGAGGGAGCATGCCCAGCGTAAGTGGAAGTGGGCGTGAACCCCATGCAAATGATAGTCCGAGCGTGGTGCAGTGTTTTAACGCCCGGCGTATCACAAACTGAGCATGCGCCGTGACGTAGCCGTGTCGTGGACGGATGAAACTGCAAACCCTTATGCGCATGCTCACAACTACGCCGGTGGAACGTAACGTATGCCGAAAACGCCGGCCTGTGTTTCTCTGGGGGCAGACCTCTTTGCATGTCTTTTGCCGGGTTTGCACCTCATCTATAGGAAAAAACCTTTATGCCGGAACGTACAATTTACGCAAACCACGGTTATTTATCATGCGTCGGGGCACAACGTACATTCGTGAATCGCCGTATTTCCCTCATTTTGCAATGCCTAGTCAATGGGAGAAGCAACATAACGTCCAGCCCATATGTGCGCCCACGCTAGCTAACGCCGGCGTGCGGCAAGATACGTCGGGGTAGGATGGCCTATTTTTTTAGACGTATGTTGTGTTTTGTGGGTCTGGCGCACACATACACCCGGCGCACATTTGCACTACCAACGTCGGCGTAATGTGATATACATCGGCGTAAGTGCTTTGTGAATCCCCGGCAAGGTTTTCTGATCTCCTCTCCAGAAGGATGGTGACATCTCTGTTCAGCAGAGCATCACATCAACCAAGGTCCACCATTTACAACACCATTTACATCCTGGACTGAGATGCCGGCTGAGAGAGGACACAATCATCTAAGTCCTGGTGCCTGTGCAATGCTTGGCTGTATTTACAAATGTCTGAAACAAGATCAACCCCCTTTGCTGCTAGGCATGTGCATTTCGTTTCGTTCCGAATCGAAATCGAAATTCGGACGAATTTTCCATTATTCGGACATTCGGATGCATACGAATCGAAATCGAAAATATTTCAACCAGATTAAAGTCTCTTTTCGAATAGAATTTTTTTTCGAATTAAATTCGAAAAAAAAAAATTTTTCGAATCGAATACCCGCGGACTAAATTCGATCGGAATTCGAAAAAAAAAAAAAAAAATATATATTTTCGGATTTAATTCGAAAAAAAAATTCTATTCGAAAAGAGACTATTTGTTTTCTAATAGTGTATATCTGGAAAATATTTTCGATTTCACTTGTTTTTTTTTCGAAAAATTCGGGTCGACAAACGAACAAATTCGAAAAACGGTTCGAAAATTTTTTTCGATTTCGACCGGATTTTTTCGAAATTCGGTCAACCAAACGAACGAATTCCGAAAACGAAATCAACACATGTAACAAACCTAACTTAACGAAATGCATTAAATGACGAATTGAAACGAAACGAAACGAAACAAATTTTTCACTTTTGCACATGCCATACTTGCTGCAAGCAGCTCTCATCTTGCTACACTGACTTGCTACAAAGTTACAATGTACAATCTGACCACTGGGGGAAGGAGAGACTGAATAAATGCTACCTACCTCCTGCCTGCAGCAGACTGATGACATCATCCCAGCTAATTTTTTTTGCTGGTCTATGATAATGGGTGGAGCTTAGTGTGAAGAACAAACGTATGCCTGTAGATGGCAGTCGTCGTCAGAAAACGATTTCCCTCCTCCTATCCGGGTCTGCGCTGCTTTCTATATTATTATATTTTGTGTTGTAAAACTCGCGCAATGGCAGATGTTGGCGATACAACAGATATTCTGTCTATATAATTGCAAAATTCAAAAAATTTTGAAAATGGGAAATTTCAGAATTCAAAAAGTAAAAAAATTTTGTTAATACGAAAGTTTGGAATTAACTAATCTCTAATCTCTCAAAATTCGTAAAAAAAAAAAATGAATTAGAAAACTAAACAAATTGCACACGTCTACCAGGAACCTGCAATCGCTTGTGACAGAGCGGTTCTCTTACGCCGCGTACACACAATTGGATTTTCTGTCGGAAAAAACCTTGATTATTTTTCCGCTCAAGCTTGGCTTGCATACACACACACGGTCACGTAAAGGTTCTCTGAACTTTTCGCCCGTCAAGAACGCGGTGATGTACAACACTACAACGAGCTGAGAAAATGTAGTTCAATGCTTCTGAGCATGCGTCAAATTGTTTCTGAGCACGCGTCGGAATTGCTACTGACGACCGATTTTCCGATAGAATTTTTTTTTCCTTTTTCGCTGAAAATTTTAGAACAATGCTCTCAATCTTTTGTTGGCGGAAAGTCTGACAGCAAAAGTCCGATGGAGCCTACCACAAAGTCGGAATTTCCAACCAAAAGCTCAACCAACTTTTGCTGTTTGGAATTTCCGATCATGTGGGAGAAATGACCGATCGTGGCGCGTTCATACAATGTAATAAACAGCGACCTGTGCTTTCCCCTAGTAGTCCCATCCCCCCTTCAGTTAGAACACACCGAGGGAACACAGATAACCCCTTCTTCGCCCCCTAGTTAACCCCTTCCCTCCCTTTCCCTGCCAGGTGACTTTTACACAGTAATCAGAGCATTTTTTGTAGCACTCTCGGTCGTTTTCTTTAAATGACAATGGTCCCAAAATAGCGCCAAGTGTGCGATGCGTTCCGCTACAATGTCACAGTCGCGATAAAAAATCGCTGATCGCCGCCATATACGCTACGTTACTAGTAAAAAAATTATTAAATAAAAATGCCATAAAACTATCCCCTATTTTGTAGACGCTATAACTTTTGTGCAAACTGATCAATTAACGCTTATTGCGATTTTTTTTTTTTTTTTATTACCAAAAATAGGTAGAAGAATACGTCTCGGCCTAAACTGAGGAAAAAATTTACATATTTTTGGGGGATATTTATATGGCAAAAAGTAAAAAAATATTGCTTTTTTTTTTTCAAAATTGTCGCTCTATTTTTGTTTATTTAGCGCAACAAATAAAAATTGCAGAGGTGATCAAATACCACCAAAAGAAAGCTCTATTTGTGGGAAAAAGAGGACACCAATTTTTTTGGGAGCCACGTCCACGCACGACACGCCCGCAATTGTCAGTTCAAGCGACGCAGTGGCCGAATCGCAAAAAGTGCTCTGGTCGGGAGGGGGGTAAAATCTTCTGGGGGGCTGAAGCGGTTAAATTAATCAAAAATCAGTTTAAAAACTTTGATGAAATGCGTTTTTTTCTGGATGTTTTTGTTTGTGATTCCGTCTCTCTCACTGTTATAATAAACCAACCAATAAAATGACAGACCGATCGTCTTTGTCACAAAATCAGCAGTCGTCAAATTAAACTTACA
>CM056059.1:148425999-148430169 GCA_029574335.1 Rana kukunoris | reverse complement strand
AATTGGCATCTGTGTCCTTGTTCCCCGGGTGCCTTCATTGCGGGACAATACAGTGTCCCGGAATGAAACGCTGGGTAAAGTCATGATGAATTCAAGTGGCGGAGTCTGAGCCGCGGTAGCGCTGTCTTCGTCATGCAGTACCACCTCCACCTGACTTTCATTTCCGCTCACTGTTTGCTAGAGCCGCTTGGCGTGTAGCAACCAGTGACATCACACGCTGCAGTGCAACCCCCTAGTGCCGCCCCTTGACATACCAGAGAGGGACAGTTTTTACAGCATCTGATCTCTCTCTCTCTCTCTCTCTCTCACTCTCTCATCGCACCCTTCTCTCTCTCTCGCGCCCTTCTCTCTCTCTCTCGTCTCTCTCTCTCTCTCTCTCCTTCTCCTCCTCTCCTTTCTCCTTCTCTACCTCTCGCGCTCCCCCTCTCTCTCTCCTCTCTCCTCTCCCTCAGACGCTCCTCTCATCCTCTCTCTCCTCTCAGCCTCCTCTCCCCTTCTCTTGCTTCTCCTTCTCCCTCCTTTCTCTCTATCCTTTCTCTCTCTCTCTCTTCTCCCCTTCTCTCTCCTCTCATCCTTCCTCTCTCTTGCCCCCTTCTCTCTCTCTCCTCTCTATCCTTCTCTCTCTCTTGCGCCCCTTCTCTCTCTCGCCCCTTCTCTCTCCCTTCCTCTCTCTCCCTCTCTCTCGCACCGCTGCCTCTATCGCCCCTTCTCTCTCTCTTCTCTCTCTCTCTCTCTCTCTCCGCTCCTCTCTCTCGCCCTTCTCTCTCTCGCCCCTTCTCTCTCGCCCCTTCTCTCTCTCTCTCTCTCTCGCCCCCTTCTCTCTGTCTCTCCTCTCGCCCCTCTTGCTCCTCTCTCCCTCGCCCCCTTCTCTCCTCTCTCTCTCGCCCCTTCTCTCTCTCTCTCTCGCTCTCTCCTCGCCCTCTTCTCTTCTCTCTCTTCGCCCCTCTCTCTCTCGCCCCCTCTCTCTCTCGCACCCCTTCTCTCTCTCTCTCTCTCGCCCCTTCCTCTCTCGCCCCTTCTCCTCTCTCTCTCCTCTCGCCCCTTCTCTCTCTCTCTCTCTCTCGCCCCTTCTCTCTCTCTCTCGCCCCTTCTCTCTCTCTCTCTCGCCCCTTCTCTCTCTCGCACCCTTCTCTCTCTCCCTCTCTTATCTCTCTCTCTCTCCCTCACGCCCCTTCTCTCTCTCTTCGCCCCTTCTCTCTCTCGCCCCTCTCTTTCTCTCTCTCTCTCTCTTGCCCGCCTCCCCTTCTCTCTCTCCTCTCTCTCTCTCTCTCTCTCTCACACACCGCCCCTCTCTCTCTCTCGCCCCCTCCTCTCTCCTCGCCCTCTCTCCTCTCACACCGCCACTCTCTCTCCTCGCCCTCCTCTCTCTCTCTCGCCCCCCTCTCTCTCTCTCCTCGCCCCCTTCTCTCTATCTCTCGCCCCCTCTCTCTCTCTCTCCTCAGCCCCTTCTCCCTCTTCTCTCTCTATCTCTCGCCCCTTCTCTCTTCTCCTCCTCTCTCTCTCTCGCCCCTTCTCTCTCTCTCTCTCTCTCTCTCCCCTTCTCTCTCTCTCTCTTGCCCCTTCTCTCTCTCCTCTCTCTCTTGCCCCTTCTCTGCCTCGCGCCCCCCTCTCCTCTCTCGCCCCTCCCTCTCTCTCATCATCGCCCCTCCTCTCTCTCGCCCCTCCCTCCTCTCTCTCCATCCGCCCCTACCCTCCCTCTCTCTCTCCTCTCGCCCCTCCCCTCTCTCGCCCCTCTCTCTCTCTCCGTCTCTCGCCCCTCCCTCTTCTCGCCCCTCCCTCTCTCGCCCCTCCCTCTCTCGCCCCTCCCTCTCTCGCCCCCCCTTCTCTCTCCTCTCGCCGCCCCTTCTCTCTCTCCGCCGCCCCTTCTCTCCTCTCTCGCCGCCCCTTCTTCTCTCATCGCGCCCCTTCTCTCTCTCGCCCCCCCTCTCTCTCGCCCCCCCCTCTCTCTCGCCCCCCCCTTCTCTCTCTCTCTCGCCCGCCCCTTCTCTCTCTCGCCGCCCCTTCTCTCTCTCGCCCCCCTCTCTCTCCGCCCCCCCTCTCTCTCCTCGCCCCCCTCTCTCTCGCCCTCCCTCTCTCTCGCCCCTCCCCCCTCTCTCTCTTTCTCTCACGCGACCCCCTCTCCCCTTCTCTCTCTCTCTCCCATCCCCTTCTCCTCCTCTCTCTCCCTCTCTCTCCCATTCTCTTCTCTCTCCCCTTCTCTCTCTCTCTCTCCCCCTCTCTCTCCCCTTCTCTCTCTCTCTCCTCCCCCCCTCTCTCTCTCTCTCTCTCTCCCTTCTCTCTCTCTCTCTCTCCCCATCCTTCTCTCCCTCTCTCTCTCTCCCCTTTTCTCTCTCTCTCTCCTCTCTCTCCTCTCCCTCTCCCTCTCCCCTTTTCTCTCTCTCTCTCTCTCTCTCATCTCCTCTCCCTTCCGCCCTTCTCTCTCTCTTCTCTGCCTTCTCTCTCTCCTCCCTTCTCTCTCTCTCACTCCCCTTCTCTCTCTCTCTCTCGCCCCTTCTCTCTCTCCTCATCGCCCCTTCTCTCTCTCCTCTCTCTCGCACGTCGCCCCTTCTCTCTCTCTCTTCTCCCTTACTCTCTCCTCTCTCGCCCCTTCTCTCTCTCTCTCTCGCCCCTTCTCTCCTCGCCCCTTCTCTCTCTCTCTCTCCTCGCCCCTTCTCCTCTCTCTCTCACCCCTTCTCCTCCTCTCTATCTCTCTCTCTCTCTCTCTCCTCTCTCTCTTCTCTCTCTTTCTCTTTCTCTCTTCTTCTCTCCTCTTTCTCTCTCCTCACTCTCTCTCTTCTCTACTCTCCTTCTCTCTCTCTCTCTCCTTCTCTTCTCTCTCTCTCCTTCTCTTCTCTCTCCTCTCTCTACCTTCTCTCTCTCTCACTCTCCTTCTCTCTCTCTCTCTCTTCTCACTCTCTCTCCTTCTCTCTCTCTCCCTCTCTTCTCTCTCTCTCTCTCTCCTTCTCTCCTCTCGTCTCTCTCTCTCTCTCCTTCTCTTTGTTTTTTGTATTTTTCTTTTGAACACCATGGTTTTTGTTTTGCTCAAATTTATTGTAGTGCCCATGTGGCACTGTAATTTCTCCAGCACTTCCAGACTGTCTTTGTAGGCCTTTCTCTGTTGGTGACAGGAGCAGGAGGTCATCTGCATACAGCAGGAACTTCACCTCAGTGTCCATGTAGAGTCAGTCCTGGTGCTGCGGAGGATTCTAGAGCCGCAGCCAGTTCATTAATATAGATGTTGAAGAGGGTTGGACTTAGGCTGCAGCCCTGTCTGACTCCTCGGGCCTGCCGGAAGTGTTCCGTTCTTTTTCCCCGTTCACCTTTAACGCTGCAGCTGTTCTCAGTGTATGAACTTTTGATCACATCGTATGTTTTCCCTCCTATTCCACTCTCCAATAGTTTGAGGAACAGGCCTGGGTGCCACACTGAGTCAAATGCCTTCTTAAAGTCCACAAAGCAGGCAAATATCTTCCCATGTTTTGTTTGGTGGACGTGGTTCTTGATGAGGCTGTGCAGGGTGTAGATGTGGTCTGTAGTGCGATGGTTTTGGCATGAACCCTGCCTGACTTCTGCTGAGGACATTGTGTTGTGTCAGGAAGTTGAGGATCCGTTTGTTGAGGATACTATTGAATAGTTTCCCTAGTGTGCTGCTGACACATATCCCCCTGTAGTTGGCTGGATCGTAGTGGTCTCCACTCTTATGGATGGTGTTATGAGGCCTTGGTTCCATACTGTAGGGTAGTAACCAGCACTCAGGACCAGATTGAACAGTTTACACATTGCAGCGTGTACCTCTGGGGAGCCGTGTTTAATCATCTCTGGCAGGATTCCATCCATCCCACTGGTTTTTTGGTTTGCAGGTTTTGGATTTTCTCCCCAATTTCTTGTGGTGTAATCGGTACATCTAGGGGTGTTCTGGAAGTCCTTAATTTTTTCCTCCATATCATTAAGTCTTTTGATGATGTCTGTTTGTTCTACAGTTAGAGCCTCCTCTGGAATATTTTTGTAGAGGTCCTTGAAGTAATTGAGCCAGATGTCGCCATTTTGGATGTGAAGATTGTTTTCCTGGGTGCTGATCCAATATTCTTCCATATTTTCCCAGAAAGAATTTTCCTGAAGTGCCACTTCCAGCTGTTGTAGGTTTTTGGAGATGAGGTTTTGCTTTTTCTTTTTAAGGGTTTGTTTGTATTT